>DWKA01000473.1:0-16700 GCA_018249155.1 Panoquina ocola ocola
AAGTGGCGAAGACGAGGGCCGGTTAATATGGTGGAGACCGAACGAGCCCCGGGGGTGAGTGGGTCTACCGACCTGACATGGGTACTATAGAGATACAAAAAAGACATTTAAATGAACGATGATACAGAATACTACAAACACATAATAGTTCACTTTACATGTAGTTACAACAAAGTTTACCAAATCAACGACTATGTAGAATACAACATAATAGTGAGGTATAATTCAGGCGAATAATCTATATGTCTATTCACCATGAATCTATGTGCGTGGAATATAAAACGCAAAATACTTTACTCTATGTATTTCAAAGAACTTGACTGGTTTAGTAAATCATCTTACCACAACTTGTTATTATTTTATGAATTTAAAACATATTTTAGGAGTATCTAAATACATAGAATTTAGTGATTGCATTAAATGTCTGTCTTATTTTTAAAGTAATAATTACAAAAAAAGACCAATAAAAAACGAACTGTAAGATTGTTTACCAAACAAATCAAGTTCATTAAACAAAGTATTGATTTTTATATTGAATATTGACGTCGACAAACATCGACAACTTTTGCTTTTTACTTTGCACGCGCTTTGTAGTGACCCTCAAATTCCAATTTTCGATTTCCAAATTTAAAATGTCACATAATTAGATAACTTATCAAAATGTTATAAAACTAAAACAATTTGTTTAACTTGTGGGTCGTGAGCGTAGAATAATTCTAAGGTCGTGAGTAAAGACGTCATGATTTGTGTACGGTAGCCCCCGAGGCGCGATTCTCTTACAATTTATGTTCAGGATTTGGCCGTCCACTTCAAACAAACATTGTATTGTAGTGGAAAGCTCTTACTGTCATAATAAATTTACTTTAAGACGTAACGTTAGCTATTATTACTATCATAATTATATTGGTAAAATAGTTTCAAAATTTTAATGAAGTACCTAAATCTATTTCAGTTAACTTCTTAAGATTGTTATACCTCGGGGTAAATTTCGTCACCACTCGCCACTCTTTTATACAACAAAAAATATACCATTATATTGGGCGCATTGATTTACCAATCGTTTACAAAACATTTATTTCTTACAACAAGAACCATACATAATAAATCGACTAATAATTATTGCAACTAATACATAACTGCTAGTATAAAAAGTGATGAATAGATATACGTCGTTTAGTGAGAAAAGCGAGCGTGGCACAAACCTTACGATCATATAAATCCTGCTCGCACTTGCGTGTTCCCATCGATATGATTAATAGACCTTCCGTGATGAGTTCTGGGCTTCATTTTCCTTACTTATATCTCATGATTATCTGATATAATGTGTACTTATTGCGTATGATGTATGTTACGATTAGTGACACATCTTAATCAAAGCATTTTAACAGATTAAGATGCATAAGGCAATAGCTATACCTTAGTATAATTTGAATAGTAATTGTATAATACAATGATTTTCACACTTCATGATCACACTTCTTCAAGTAATCTCACTGTTTCTTACGCGAAATACATTTTCGTATGTTTCCAATCATCCATATTTACCCCGTTAAATGCAACAAACGTGTTTACAATAAACGGGTAGTAGCGGTGATTTCATAGAGACATTATCGCAAATCAGCGATAAACGCAGTGAGCGAGTTCGATTGCGGCTCCTCGCGTAATGAACGATTCACGCATCGACATTATCACCGCACCGACACCTATAAATAAATATGGCAGCAAAAATGGCGGCAGTTTATCAGTCGGCCCGAGTGGACGTTGGGGACCGGAGTAATAAATGTTATTAGATAGCCGTTGGGCTTAGTTCCGGGCCCGAGTTTTTTGGGACTTCTTTTGGCCCAAAGCAGGCTTTTGTTAATGCGTCTGGCCCTGGAAATAAATTGGCGGGGACGATTTTAAATGTGCCGCCCGTTTGGGTTAAACACGGATTTTTTGTAAGGATTCACAGTAATTAAGAGGTAGGTGATGTTGACACAATAAAGGTTTGCATTTTTTGATAATTTTTCAGATTTTTGTATTGAGTTGTAGCAAATTCATATACCTACCTATATTTATACAATTTATATAAACCCAAATCTTTTTACTTGTCTTCTATAATTTTATGAAACGTCCTTCGTATTAGCGTGTAGGGATGATAACTTACATACGTTAGTAATCATTTCTCTATGCTTACATTAAATACTCATATTAACATAGTCGTTTAATCTACACTATGACATTAATGTAGGCAAATAGGTAACTAGATTTTTTACAAGTGTGATAATTTGAAATCACAGTTCCAGCACATGAAATCAATTCTAAATCATTGTTTCCTAAAGCGTTCAAATACATAATGCTGTAATTATCAATGAATTAAAAAATAAAACGATAACATACATCTGTATGTAGCTGAAAAAAGTTGTTTGCGCAAATAATCGATGTTTGCTCAACGCTGCAGGCTGTCAAAAGCATCGGTAAACGATCGTCGATGGCTATTTACCTCCGAGTGGAAGGGGACAAATTGGCTCAACCGATCGTAGCTCTACTTTATTTTCAAACGTTTAAACACTGTAACTTTGCTGTTTACCTTTTCTAACAAAGTAATGCGTATCGTAAGAATGTGTCGTGTGTATTTTGAAGTTTACCTATGCATTATTATGATTAACGCACTAATAGTGATACATAGTTATGACATCATGAATTTGTGTTTAATACTGATTTTATACTTATTTTAAATATTTTAATAGAGCACGTTGTGTGCATATTATGTGAATTAAAAGTTCTCAACGTTTAGATACTTAAATTTAAATTCACTAAGTAGTTTTACTGTAGGTACAGTTTTACTAATATGTTATTAAGCTCAATAAATAATTATGCCATCTATTGCCATTCTATTAATGCCATCTATTGCGTGTGCCGCGTAATTTTCTTCAGAATTTTGTCCCTGTCACCGCTAAAGAAGTTTCACTTTAAAATTCTAAAACTTTCTTTTTAAATTCTAATGCTCTTGCAATGACGGCCATTTTTTTTTATTCTGTCATTTACAGATATCGACCAGTTACAACTTTACTATAAATATAAAGATCGTTTGTCGGCTTGTTTCACAAAAAATATACCGTTCAGACTAATATCACCTGCATGACTCGGACGTGTACAAATTGACAGACGCGATATTCGTAGCTCAACCGAATCGCTAGTTGCCCACCAGCCATATCGCTTTGAGTTTTATATCCCACGGCCTTTTCGCGATAAATAAACGCTCCATTTGACTCTTCCATGAGTTAAACCTGTTAGTTACATTGCCAATGCTGCACGCGTTTAAAATTCTGTTTGCTGATTTTACAGATATTTATATCGTGAGCAAGTTTTAGTAATATTGTTATGCTCTAAAATTATCATAATTAAAATGTATGCGTTAAATTGTGGAGATACTAAAATTAAGAAATACTGACATCGTGCAATAATATGCATTCAATCAAATAATGCAACTTCAAATCTTATTAAATTACTAATTTATTCATTACACTTTAAGTTCGACTTCCGTATTAATAGTTTGATAGCATTATACATAGATAAGCTACAAGTTCCGGAACCACAACACTGTCAATATTCGATAGTAGTAGAAATTCAGAAACCGTTGTCCGTTCCGAGTTAAACTTCGCGATCCCTACGGGTAGTTAGTTCGAGTGTCGATACCCGATAGTGTCAATACTGGCACGTTTCCAGCAGCGGGCTTTCTACTGCTATTTACATATGAATCCACTTTGCTTTTATATTTAGTAACATATTCACGATATTGCCTCTACCAGCCTTCTTCGATGAAAATAAAATATTCGATTATTTTGAAGTGTGAACCGTAATTTAGTTTCAATAGCTTCACTATTTTGTTCTTCCGTTGATTTTACAAGTTCAATTAGCTGTGTTAAAGTATTATCATAAAAAATCTCACTTAGAAATCCACTGCTGGACGTAGGCTTCCCTTAATTTGCGCCACTCAGGAGAGTCCTTAGCATTCTAAATTAAACGGATGCCCATAGTCTTGTTCAGATCATCAGTCAACTTGTTTGAGGGTCGTCCTTTACTCTACATTGCCGCATCCTCTTTATGTCCGCTGCCGAAAAGTTGTCTGGAATAAATTGATTCATAGCTACATGGTCACTTTACTACTCAAATACAGTACAAATTGTAATAGCTGCTGTGTGCGGATAGAGTGCACAATAAAAATTATAATGTATTCTATTCACCTGTATTGTTTTATCTTGTACAGTAGAGCAGCTACTTTACGTCGCCGCCGGCCGAGCCTGCCGATACTGTCAATACTGGCAAACCGCCAGAACGACCAGCTTCATAGCTGATATTTAAACACGGCTATTAAACCTATATATTTAATATATGACGCCGATACAATATTATACGCTGGGTAACTTATCTTTTTTATGCATACGAGCCACGGTAGTGTTTGCTGCAACTAACCGAATCTGTTATGAAAATACCTGGAAAAGTTGAGGTCCTCTTACTTTTCTTTGAAAATAAACAAGGTCATGAAAAAATTGTAGGCACAGGCTAATAGCTTCTTTCTATCATCTTTTATTTTGCTTGCAAGATTTGCACCAAAATATATTTATTTAACCACAAAAATGCGAGCTTATAAAGGTAGTTGGCAATTGTTAAATTAGTTATTTTATAGGGTCCTAGGTAGGTGGTATACTCGTATTAGGTATATCCTCAATAATCCTCATGTTCTCATACAAACGAAAGTGAATACTTTAAGCAATTATTTGAATAGAGCAATTACAGACAAAATACGAGTGATATCAATATTTCCAATAAAAAGAAGCAAAATTAGTCATAATTACATAATTATGTATTGCTGTACCCAAGGCCCTAAGCTCGTTAGGGTTGCCACTAATTACACCCACAATTTCGAAGCTTAAAATTTCGTATCACAGTACATCGCATCCAGTCATCCCTTTCTGTCCTGTTTGAAACAATACCCACCAACTGTTGCAAATTCAGCTCATGTGTGAACGCGACTGAGTCGGTGTGCGTGGGTAAACACCGGTTTAAGCCTAACTGGCCTTAATGAATCGTAATGGCCCCTATAATTCGCGGCGTAACTAACTGGCCATGTGGGGAAGCCTCCCGCCTCCCGTCCCCCCCCCGCAACCCAGTATTTGGAAGCCAGCCATATCGCGTATGACAGCAGCGATTCTCTTTTTGAAATTTTCGGCTTAACCGCGTTCGGTGCTACGATTTGCGGTTACGTGTTTAGATTTTGCACGGCCGCACAATTTGTCACGTGCCTAAAAAATTGGTTATAAATTTGTTCCTTGTTTCATTGCTTCAAAAGTTCCGCTGGTATTAGTTTTAGTTTATGATGGCGCATTGTTTGCTGGTGTGCGGCAAGCCGGTCGAAAATGTAAGAGTTATGTTCCTCGACGTGCAACAGCAGGCGCCCTAAGTTTAAACTAAAGCCCGAAGGAGGTCGTTATTCCTACTGTAATTTATTTAATTGCTCTGTGGCGGTAATTATTCATGAAATTACGGCAATTACGTCTAGGGAAACAATTATTTATTGTGCAAACTTGAGTCTTAACTCACATTTTATTTTAAATTGCTCCACCAGATAACAAGATGGGCAAAATTGTCTTTAAAATGTAAGGATTATATAAGAAGTTGAATCGTGCTGTTATTATTATGGTCAGTACCAATAGTCTTATTAATTAGACATATGGCCTCACTTTTAATGTAAGATAATATTTTTTATTAGAAATAAAATGACATATTCTCCATAATAATTAGGTTGCAAATTAATTGGGCAGTTACGAGTAAACCAAGTCATCGGTTGAGAAAAGATAATCATCATTATGTTCTTTTATAACATCAAACGATTTTGTTATTACAGAAAATAACACTTCAACAACACACCGGTAAAATCTAGCGCAGGCTCAAATTAGCGCTCGAGACACGTGCCGCTAACTGCCTCCCTCCTCACTCTAATTATGTAACCCTTTATATTGCACGTGAATTTCAAAAATGCACCACTCAATATTTGTTGTAACAACACAGTCATAATACAGTTTTATGCAGCCATAATACTGGCACAATTTTACTGGCAAAGTATTTTAAGTTTAAAGAAATCCAACTGTTAGGTAAGTGAGTCGTTGTGTTATTTATTTATTTTTACTTATAAATTAAAGTGTTACATTTATTTTATTAATTTAAAAATCAGATTTTAATGGATTTAAATTGGAAAAACGTTTTATAAAGATGCGGAGAGAACAAAAATCATAAATTAGTTTCTAAACTTCATTCCTGGTTTCTAAGAAACATTTAATAGGACTCGAAAATTATTTTAATATAGTACATTAATGCAGCATTATTCCTTTTTAACCAAAACAACGAAACACACGAGCAAGTGATTTGTACGCTTATTTTACGTCGTTTTATGAAACGTAGGAAAACAAACAAGTGGTCAGGATGGCGCGTGCCAATCTCCGTCCTGCATATTAATCAATGCCAACTGACGCCGTCCACTGACCGCCGTACGGACGCCCACCTAAATTAAAATATTTAGAACTTCTCCAGGATACCAACCTTGCAACATTTGGTGCTAATAGTCCGATTATATTTAATGCGAATTATCATATTTTAAATCTGTATTACTCGTTAAATTAATCAAAAAACGCCAAAATCTTTAAAATATTTATGGATGACATTTGCGAATTTCAATCTAAAGATTTTAGATTATTAATTTCGGGCTTAATTGGTATAACGGATCAGTCTTAAAAAGTGATAATCGGAATAATTTTATGATACTAAGGAAATACGAAACCAAACTTTATAATTGTTATCAAAAACCTGCAAAGTTACATAGTACGCTATAACATATAAGAATATCTAGAGGTAGATATAACCAGTAAATGGGCAGTATTGTCCAAACACGAACACAAATGGATAGTTAGGCAAAGCCGGCCCGCAGTCCGCGTGATAAATTCATTTTTGGGTAAGGTTTAATTTGTTTGCCGGCGCGCCGCTATTCGGAAAATGCCATTTCTCATTGAACAGATTACGGAGATTACGAATTCATTAGGGACGCAATATCTTTTGTTCCAAACGTCGGGGATCTAGCTAATTGATATTTCGAGCACACGTGTTATTTGTTGGAAAACAATAATTATTTAAACACACTACATTTACCTTGAGATTATTTATTAATTCATAATTCAATTGATTGTAGTCTACTAATGTGTTTTGAATTACATTTTTTCTTAATTTAAATTGGAAGTAGGTAGGTAGGTACCAGTCACATAATTTGGAAAAAAATATTCTTAAATTGTTCGGTAATAATGTTTTTGTAACTCTTAAATTCAATTCGGCGTTTTCTTATATACCTACATATAGGTAGGTATATCTGATAGAAACAACAATTAAAATCAAATTATTGTTCCGTAAAAACATTGCGATAACGGAGACAGACGTAACTATTCAAACATTACAAAAATATGTTTTATATCCCAACCACATTAATAAAAACTCATCGTAACTAATACTTTATCACCTAGTTTCTTCCTCAAAAGATAGACATTAACCATTACCTCTTCCCATGACGCATTATGTAAGTAACATGACGCCGTTCCGTTAGGTTATGTTCTGGTTATATTAAGCTCGAATAATAGTGGTGTGGAGGTTAATTAACGGGCAGGATTCCTAGGATAGTGTAGGGGACAGGACACCGCAGTCGAGACGTCGCGTGGAACGAGCATTGTGGCTCGCCAGGACTCCTCACTGAACAGAGTTATATGTATGTACCTATATATACGTTGCATATACATATAAGTAAATATGCTATACATATAAAAAACAAAAAAAAACTGACTTCAACTGCTTCAACTCGTGACGGAAGCGTAGCGTGACGGAACGGATAAATTGTGCATAAAGTCGAATGAGTAAGATCTCTATGAAACACTATTGAATAACTATTATTTCTCAGCTTTAAAGCGTATTCTAATATAGTTATGAAATACTAAAAGAAGTTTCTTTATTAATAAACTGTCGAAACAAAATTTAGTATCATAATAAGATCCCGTCATTGATAAACAAAATTATTCTCGTTGAGCGACTTTGTCTATAACAATGAACCCATTTAAAATTATGATGGCTCCCGAAGTATTAATCCCGTACATTTATAGTCAATCTTGATAATACCGCACCTTTACCTGAATGCGTAATGGGTATCGTAATCAGTATTCGGAAGCAGTTCGTTTCTACGACGATAAGCCGAAGATCCGAGCGCCGTGTGAATTCATCTCGCGATACTTGTGACTAATCGCCTGGATTCGCCTCGCTTCGTTCGCGATAATCCCGGACAAATTATAGGGGCGCTCATAAGCCGACTCGAGGTTTTGTCCTCATTATTCAGCAGTAAAGAGGCTATGAGTTGCAAAATAAAAGGATTTCTTGCTTATTCAACCTAAGACTCTTTAAACTTTCTAGAGTTTGTTATCTTTAACGTTAACAGTAAACGCCGTGAATTTTCCTAGGGGTGTATTATTAGAAAGCTAATAATATTACATATAATACTTATCTTATGATTAAATAATGAGACAATGGTTGCATTTAATTTTAATTACATTCGTGGGAAGGTGGCACCGAATACATTTAGCAAACAATACCCATTGATATGAAAAGTCGGTACTAAGATATTTTTGCTGGGATTTAAAGTGTAATAAACTTATTTGCTAAAACATAAAATGCTGTAACATTATACAAATTACCTAAATATCAGAGAGAAACAAATATAATTCGAAATTTGCGGTACACCCAACTCATAAATCAAACAAAATGGATCGGATACTATTCAATATACATATTAACTGGCATTCTGTAAATAAAACGGTCACCGACACGGAAATAGTGAAATGCTGAAAAATGCAAAGGGTAAAATAAAAAGGAAATAATGTTGGATATAAAAGAGGACAGTTTGCGTCACAAAGCCGCATGCGGGCCTCAGATATTGACAGTAAATTTCATTCATACGGCATTAGTGCCGCGCCATCAGATACAGGGATAGCTCCCGCAAACAATCGCCTTACGAATGTACAGACAGGACAGATTTTTCCTGAAAAATAATTATATTCACAACATCGAAATTGATAACACGTAAGACAATGAACAACGAATCATTTCATATCTTTGATATAATTTATACGTAGCCTTTTTTTTAAACATAAAGGACCTAGGTCTAATTCCTGTACACAATATTTTATCAATGTACACATGGGTGTACTTATGGAGGTATACCTTAAGAATACCATGGGGGAAGTATCACCTATGCGTTTACTGAGCAAAAAAAAAAGTGAAGACAGGATGGCTCTCACGTCCACCGTTGGAACAGAATGAGTCGTTTGGTGGCTGACCCAAAATGAATGGAAACTAACCTGGCAGGAATATACGAATAATATGATCTAATAATAATTTCCATGTCTCATATCATTCATAATTTAATTTCCGAAACATATCCAGTATAGACATTCATCCGTTACAGGTTTTTTTATGATTAATATAATAAGTATCGTAACTAATACTATGAATGTTAATGGTTGTGTTGTTAACTCTATGTCGAGTGCGGTGCGACGTAGCGGTGCTACGGCGCTCGCTACGCGGCCGCACGCCGACCAATTTAACTAGGCATCCACAAAGAAATAATTCCCTTCAAATTCAGACAGCCGCTACCCGGTCAAACGTAATTGACTCAAAAATAATAGGATAAATACTCCTGTTAAATATTGTTTCGGCAATAAAATATTGTTAGACAATAAAAATACTTACCTGTATGTAACATTAGGATTGCATATTTTTTATATCTATAAATTATTTTATATTTGTAATTTATTAAGTTAATGTTTTACACAGAAATATTTGAGACATAAAAAATGACAATACATTTAATATCAAAGAACGATAGTTCCCACTTAAGAACATAATACTGTTGACGATAACAAAACATAATTGTAACAAATGTCGCTATTATTCTTGGCATATTTGTTCTCAGTTACAAAATACAAGTTATCTACGAAAAGGCGGAACATTCTTCAAAGTTAAGCCAATATTTGGCGAGCGAGCGACTTCCGCGAATGTGACCGGGTAATTTATCGTCGGACAAACTGAAGTTTATCGAAAGAACGAGAATAACTTTATTATATAGTGACCGGAACAAGTAGGAGGACGTTGGACTGTCACTTACACAAGTGATAACTGTACGCACTAAATAATTTCAATTTTTATTGTGCTATTGAGTTGGTGTAATTGACTCGATATTAGATAAGAAAAGTGTTGTAGTAACTTTAGCTTTACTAGAGGCACGCTCTGGCGTTGCACAGGCTAAAATAAGGTTTTTAAAAAAATATGGCTAATGTCACCTAATAATATGAAACAATTATATAGGTATTTTCGCGTTAAAAAGTCGTTCAAGTTTTGATATAACACACAATCCGCTGCAAAGATTTAATTTTTATAGAAGTAACATATTTACAAGCGTGAAAAAAGTTTTTTTTACTATAACGTCCCCGTGCGAATCCTGCGCGGCCGGCTAGTACTATTATACACAAGTGTTACAATATACCTAAACATTTTGTTGTCAACAGTATCGTTTTACGACGGTCCATTTTTTGGAGGGAGACATTTCTTGGAAATGATGAAATATGTCGCGTCCGTACGACTCGGCCTTCATTGTAAACACATTTCGGAAATCGTTCCGATATGTCCGACGACGGAAATCGTCCGCGTTTTAGTAATTTTATTTCGTGGACCGTGCATTTTCCTTTGTTGGACAACATTCCGAAACCCCTTGTATGAATGCTATGCATACAGTCCGCCTTATGCAAGCAAGTGCTGTATACAAAGGAATAACAGTTTTCGATATACGTGAAGAATGGTACGTGCAATATTACTAATTGCATTACATAATGGTCAATGACGGTGGTAGCGAAATGGGATGTGGTTCTAAAATGGAACATTATTTTAATGACGTCAATTTATTAAGGCCCCTTCTGAGCACAGGTCTCTACTCGTAAACTGATGAGGCCTAGAGCATACTCCACCACGCTGCTCCACATTTTATTGTTAATACTAGTGATGCCTGGGGCACGATTAAATTTTATATAGTACCTGAAGTACCTCATATTTTAACTTTATATTGAATAGAATGGAACTAGAATTGGCATCTTAATTAATTTACATACATACATTGAATTATCTACAATTTACTGAATATCCTGATAGGTCTATACTGATATGAATCAAAGAATAAAGTATACAGAATTTCTTAACAGTAAGTAACGAAATAATATGAGGATAACAGAATACCGTATCGTTTTCCTGAAGCGATATTTCTTTGAGGTTTTACATGAAACGCGAGGGTCCAACGAATGAAAAATGTCCAATAAAGTTTCATTTGGCGTCCACTCGGTACAAAGCAGGCTAGCAGACCCTTCAGATATGATACTGTCAAGTTCCCGGTTCGCTTCAGTACACTTATTCATGGTGACGTCTTTACTAAAATTCTGCCCGTACGTAGAACGTAACAGGTTTACGACTAAATAAAATAATGGCCGAAGTTTTTCCAATTTACTTAAATTGTTACTATGATAAAAGAGCGCTAGAGCATAGAAGTAATTTTTATTGTTTGTTAACATACGAAGACCTACTTCAAATTACATGACACCAAAACTATATGTTGGAAAAACAATATTATATTTAGTGATGAATTTATTAAATAACATAATTAATAGATATTTTTTTTTAATCTTATTAACATCTTGAATACTAAAAAGAATGATAGAACTAATCTAAAATATAAAATAATGTAATATTAAATCTTTATTAATGTACAGAAGATAATTTAAAAAGATAGTATTATAACACTTATACATACGAAAACTCCAACCATAGTTCAGGAACTAAGCAATCAACATCACACAAATGTCATGAAAATATTTATATTTTCGTTCGCGCCAAGTTACGTTCTACGGCAGCGCGATGTCCAGTATCTTATTGGTCGTGTTTCTGATAAAGACCCGTTTAGAGCTACAAAGTGATCTCTACGAAGGCTCGTCGCTCCGGGCAACGCTTTACCTCTCTTATGAACATTTTGGTTCCACTTACACACTATTTACATGTTGTTTTGCTTCAGGATATATTACACATACTTGTTTTTGCGTAATGTCTATTATGTTAAGTTTTAACAAGTTGCTACTGGAATTACATTATGTATGTAAATATGTATTGTACAGCTATATGATTTGTATAAGTTAATTAAAGGAAATGTTCTGCGGTGACCAAAGAAAAGCAAGACTGGCATCTCAAAAACATAACTAAAATTATTTTTAACTAGCAGCCCGTTGGAAAATAGTTCTTGGGAATTTGCTTTCAGTCTAGTTCACATGCAAAAATAATGGTAGTGGCGTGTAATCGTTGTTAATTGGCAATATTTTTCAAGAGTAGCGTGTGTGTTCAAGTAGTTTGATAAAATTATACAAAAAAGTTATTGGCTTGCAATATAATATCTATCTCAACGTTAGTTTGACATTTAACAGCAATACAGTTGGATTTTTTTTATAAATATTATTTTTTATAATATTATATTATATTATATATCATTATTTATATTTTCTCAAAATTTTAAGGTATATTGTTGGTTTCTTAAAATTTTTTGAAAGTATTTTCTGCGATTACAAAACAAATATAAAAATACTAGCTTTCGCCCGTGATTTCGGCACCGTGATCCCTTTTTCACACCCTTTGGCGTGGAATTTCCAAAAATCCTCTCTTAGTGCTCCCCTACACTCTCCAACGAACATACACGCAAGAAGCTGACTTGTGTTCTGTAGTTTCAGCTGTGCGTTGTCAGTCAGTAAGTCACTCAATAACGGAAGAGTTTTATGCGTATAGATTTTATAGATATACGACATAATTATCGTACCTATAGTACAACGTCAAGGAACATAATGACTTATCGAAACCGAACTCTACATAAACCATTTAAGAACACTAAAACAGCTCCTTTTACAAGAAACAAAGCACTGAAAATTCCCAGTAAAAATCGTGCACTTAACAATCCTTATTCAGGGTAACACGTGCGCCATTTGTAACAATACAGGCTACTGATAAACCATCGGCGATTTTTTCTAGCGACACTTAAATACGGCTGTCCCGTTGTCGAGTTCACCGGAAAATACAGCTATGCATTTCATTTTCATCCGTAATCCTGCAAAGTCTTCATTGTTGAAGCAATGTGCGGATTCTTTTGTCGTTTAGTCTCCTCTGTGACAAAGGATTTCGGAGCGGTTGTACGTAAAAATTACGCACATACGGGATACATGTCAGGAGATGTCAGTTAAATGGATAAAAATTAAAAGATAACTACCAAAACTCAACCAATTAACTGTTTAATCATGTGCAGTTTACGGGGTTTTTACTATCTTCGAATTTAAGTTGCATGACCTATGATTTTAAATATATCATAGTTTTCCTCCATATACACGTTGTTAGATCATTTAATACGTAAGTTAAATAAATATAGATTGTGGAATTTTAAGTCATTAAAGCTATCTACGCATTTTTTTGCGATTTTATACAATACTGTGATTCTATATATACCTATATCTTCTTATACCCTAATACTATGTATTAGCCGTAGTATGAGGATTATAAGATGCATATTCTGACCCTGCAACGCGTTGGTGATGCCTACTAAGTACTTCGGCATATGTAGTAACTATTAACAACAGCTTAGTAACGAAACAGTAACAAAATCAAAGTTTTCACCGTGATTTATTGCATTTACTTTTATAGGCTTAAAAAGAAAATGGCCAACTTTTTTCACGTTTTATTCATTGTAGATGATTTAGTTGGATCCAAAGTAGAAACAATATAGAGCGTCAACACGTGTTAACAGCGCCATAACCGTGTGAGTTAACTGCCGAACTTACGGCTCTCGGTGAAATATGGCGCAGTCTGGAACGGCCCTTATCGCCCTACTGATTTTGTTTTATAGAAGGTAACTTTGGTGTGAGGATCACGAGTTTTTCGCTGCTTCTGTTGTTTTACCAGTTGAACACCCTGTATGACCTATTTTCTTTGTAAATTATGTTTTTTAAATTGTCTCTAAACACGGATAAACGTTAACGATGACGTTGTTTAGCATTCCTATGTTACATCGTTGATTATCCCGTGCGTATATTGAAAAATTTTCGCATACCGGTATACTATTACTTAACTATATATTCGTATTATATAATAATTTAAACTTTAGGTAGATAGTTTATCTATGACTGTTTCCTTTTAGTCATAGAAAAAATCTATCATAAACAAAAGTAAACGAAAATGTACTGATATAACAAAAAGTCATTTAGTATATAGTAAATTGTATTACAGAAAACACAGGTGTTCTCAAAAGCAACATTTATTATACCTTATGTGAAGGAAAGGGTTCCCCATGAAACGCGATACTCATAAACATCACCTAACTACATTTAGATGACTTTTCCTTTTCAAATAATATCAAGCTGGTAACTTAATGTCCACCTTTTTATTGAGAAATGTATAAATAACAATATCTAGATGCAAAATTTAGGATTCTAGACATAATATGTAATAAGGTAATAAAATATCACCCGATGTTACTATAATTTGAGGGAGCGATTACATTTCATCACATCTATCTTTTAAACATTTGACATGTACCTACTAATATTGTTTTTTCCAAAGATGCAATTAAAAGTGTGTTATATTACACCATTACACATATGTAGGTATACTAACTATATCTTGAATATCATAAAGACAAATCTAAAAATGGATTCAGAATTAAAATTTAGATTAGGTACCTACCAGTTTACCTACTGATTAATATAATAAAAATTTATTTATACAGAAAATTGAGTAAACAACACACAAATCACGCACTAAAAAACAGCAATCATTTTTATTGAGAGCCTGTAACGTGATTCCAAATAAGTGATTTAAAAATGGGACTAATTAAATTTGTACTTCCAAGAGACTTATTTTAACAGGTAATAAGTTTTTAAATGAGTATCGGGTACCTGTTTTTTATTTTGCAATTAGTATCGTCCACGGCACGGCTTCCTTCAAACTTTGACCAAGGAGTCCCGCGCGGTGTAACGCGATCATTTCTCCTGCTCGCTTTCTCCAAGGTTTTCAAAGGTTTCAGTGCCGTAAATCTTGTTAAATACCTCTGCTGTATTGAGTGTTTGCTAAATATCGATATCTAAAGTATCAGGTATTAACGTTATAGGTATTTATTTACACTACTAACACGAGTTCAATTCTCTATACATTTTGCGGCATGTACCTACCTACTTATGTTGTTTATAATAACCACGGAATTACTAGTAATTTATAATAACTGATAATAACGGTGACTTAAATAAAATTCTTGTGTTAAGAAGATTCGTGTCTAATTAATCTTAATATATATATCTTAATATATCATGTACAATGTGTTTCTTTTACACTTGATCAAACGAAGAGTGCGGAAATTAGACAAAATAGATAAATCTCCTGTCACGATGTTTGTCCGCGATGGATTCCTAAACTACTGAACCGATTTTAATCAAATTTTGCACACTTGTACATTGTGATCCTACTTGAAACAGGATAGTTTTGGATCAGATAGGTGGCGCTGTTGTCGAGAATCTGTAGTACTGCGGAACAACGTCCGCCCGGTCAGTTAGTTTACTATAAAACCTAAAACTTAATTATACTAAATATGTAAGTACCTATCTACTTAAATTTCTGGAATCTGAAAATCTACTGTGTGATGGGTTATATATCACATAATCTAATAATTTAAACGTCGAGATTTGTTTTATGACTAACGTCTCAACGTCTCATAGGTACAAAAAACATCGAAATTTCAGCTCAATAATATCACACTTGAATTACGTTTCATGCCAGTAACATAGCAGAATGTAATAGTTGACCTTTTATAAGTAAAACAAGCACTCAGTTTCGTCTTATCATTCCACCAACAGTCGTATTTTGAGTTTGAACCACCTCGCATAAATCGAGGCATTAATTTTACAACACAAATGTAACAGTTTAGTAAGTTGTACGCAAGTAAGCACTTAGTTATACGCCAGCGGCGCCTTCGCAACTTAGCGGCAATACGGCCCTCCCTCACCGCTAAACAAATTTGACAGCTCCAACTTAGCCCAAGTTTGAACATGTAACAAAATTTACGAGGAATCTCGAAAATTACCTATCTTCTCTATTACAAGCACCATAAGATTTAAATTTGAATGTTTTGTGGATGTTTAAAAGTAGATACAAATTAGTGGGTTGCATGAAAGCTGGCTCGGTCTAGTTAGCATTGTACCAACGTTGAATCAAGTTGTCGTGATTATGAAGGTGTTTAGGATTGAGTTATAGTCAAAACTACAATGTGTTATGAGATTAAACTTTCGGCTTGGAAATGGTAATGCAGATAATTATCCTGTGTTTTCGTGTTCATATAATCATATGGGAGAGCATAAAAATACTTGAACGTAAGAATTTGTCTTTCATATAGTTAGCGATATTTATTTTAGAGGTGACATTGAATAATCGGCGCATACAAGTTCTTTTAAAAAGAGCTCTTTATGTCAGTTTAAAATGCTAAAGGTACATCTGTTAGGAATTCTGTTGAAAAATGAATC
>DWKA01000474.1:0-16695 GCA_018249155.1 Panoquina ocola ocola
AGCCAAAAAAAAATTGTATTTAATTGAAATGGCGAGTACGGTAAAACGGCAATTTCATAGGTAAAGACCTATTATTAATACCCAAATTAACAATAGGATATTAACGTAGAAAAAAATCATTTTTACAGGAGTGCACAACACGCAGGATTGAAAGCTAAAGCGTTGCGGTGTTCGGACGCCTTATCGGACGCGCTGGCAACGACAGTAGCAAAAACGAAGGCGGCGGCGCAGGCCTTCCCGTGCGCCAGCGCAGTCGGGGAAATGGCGGAGGCCGCGAGAACGCTCGCTGCACGAGCGAACGAGCTGCGGCGGGCGCTAGTGAGGGCCGCCGAGCCCCCCGCGGACCCCCTCACCCCCGCAACAACAGTTCCCCCGTCAGCCACCACCACCCCCCTCACCCCGCTCACTCCCATCGCGCCACTCAACGCTGCCACCCAATCGATGGCCGCACTTCAAATTTAGAACGCAATGCGAAAATACGTTGGACTCGAGTGAGTCTGCTACTCTTGTAGCAGTTGTTGAAAGACAATAAATGAAAAAGTTATTGAATATTGCATCGTTGCCGCTGTAAATAACTATATGTACTTAATCGTAATCGTGTTAGTGAGTGATGACGCCAGAACTCGCGTAACGAATGGCGTACTTCGTCTTGGTGCTACGTCTAACCGCGTTAGGCGCAGCGCGAGCGTAACGTTACCAAAGAAAACTGAGATAGGACACAATACTTACGTCGAATATACATATACTGCCAATAAAGACAATCGAGCGAGTTTCTAATAAATTTAGAATAAATAATGTTACAATGAAAAAGGCTGCCTGTTGATTTGTGGATGAGGTTCGTCGCGGCTAGGGCGAATTTTAAATTGCTGGATGCTCATTTGCTGTAGTGAGTTGAGTTGTCCGTCCAGTTTTATACAATTTTGCAACAATAACATACATCGTAGTTTGTGACTTTGTGTACGTGTTTTATGTAGTATGACAACATAAGGATGGTTTTGTGGATAAAGGAAACGGCAAGCTAGTTGAGAATGTGCTCACAACTGAAACAGGCTGAAGATGTAAAGCTTCTTATTCACCAATCTATGATCTTTCTGCATACTAAGTATTACTTACAATTTTATTTGTATTGGTATCGCAATTTCGAAGCTTATTACCTAACGCCTAATCGATGTCGCAAAAGTATTGTTTAATATAATTATACACTACAGACTGTGGTCTAACCGATAAGTGAAATACCTAATTATACAAAATAATAATTTCAATGTTCCTTGCACTAATTGCGTGATTTTGAACTAGAGGTGTTAAGCTCAGACTTACAGATAGAAATTTTTATTGAAATTTTAGACTTGAATTAATTACGACTGATTCAAAGGTTAGTTAGCGTTATGCTCAATTACGTATACATAACTACTAGTGCTAAATTGTGTTGGAGTTCGTCTGTTCTATGTCGCTTGTTAATTAAACGATAATTCCAATATTATGTATGTAATACAAGTACGTCGGAAGTTTCGTTTGATAAACATTACCAGGCTGTAAGAATGCAGGTATCTGTAGATGACGCAGTTATCCGCAAATCTACAGACTTCAGAGGTCTACAGATCTTTGAAGTAATTACCTATTATGAAATTTCACGACTTTGACTTTAAATTTTGTGCCGTTTCCCAGTGTATGTTCGTGACAATAAAGGAAGTCGTTTTTGCTGTAATGCACCTAATGAGTTCACAGAAAAGACTTACCTATATATTCTTATCTAATTAAGCCGAGGCAGAAAATTGAAACATTCCGTTAAAGATACTTATCTATCTAACACCATTAGGCAGTCTGAAATATGACCAATATGCAATTTAAATAGACTTCGAGTAAGTTACGCAACGTGTGATGTTTCTCAAGCGAAACTGCATTTGAATGGAAATGTTAATATTTATAAGTTATAAATGTATACCTAGCAGTAGGTATTGTCAGTGTAAAAAGCATGCTGTATATTAGCAATGTGTAATATATTACCTAGATGTCGTAGTTTAGTTAGGCATAGAGAAATTGTACAAATGCATATTAAATATAATAATTTTATTAATGAATTATAATTTAATCAATTGTAAAACGCAATCAAGTAAAATATACAAATTTTCGTATTTATTTCGTGTTTTATTTCGTATCTCTATAAGTGAAAACTACTCTTCAAAGGTGCTACTTTTACGAAAACTTAATCTTATTCAAATTCGAAATCATTCAATCACGCCATATTCGTTGGTACATTTTGATATAATTTTTGAACACATTGTGGATTAAATATTTCGTATTTTAATGAAGGATGTGTTTAAAACGTGTGGATGCTTGTGTATTGGCCGAGCTCACTTTATAAAATGAATCACTTTGAAAAATATTTCTGAAGCACTATAATTATTTTTCCCAAGGAGAATAACAACACGCGTCAACCCGCCTTTAATGGCATTACACTTTTATTGGATAATGACGCACTTTTATCGTAAATCTTGGAGCAGCTTAACATTTTCAGCCTCTTAAATCTTAACAATTGCTGAGAGAATTGCGAAGATGAATGGTGATTATACGATCGTAAATTTAAAATAACCGCTGGCACGTAAAGTATACGGGGTTGATTTTTTTCTTTCGACATAATTTTTATGTCAGCCTTGCAGGAAATTTATAACTACATGGTTTTATTCACAGAAATAATCAATTGTATTTTTAACTAAAATATTGTCTCATTTGGTAAGACAAAGAAAAAAAGAATTCTTTAACGTAAGAATAGTAGGTAAACCTTTTATGTCATACATGGATACATTACAGACGAGTACCTAGGGGTTTGATAATAATTAAAACATAAGGCTACCTTTAAAATGTCTATATTATATTCAGTCTTGTAACACTGCAAACAATCGTCTCTGTAAACATTCTCCCCTGTAATACTCGTTAACGTCCCGTAAGAGTACCAGGACTATGCTGCCTTCTTGGATCTTCCATGTTTTCTGATTGGCATCGTGGGAGTAAGAGTTTGATTTCCACCATCCCTCTTCTCAAACTTTACAATGGCTACAGCTTCTTTCTCTGTTACTGTGTAGTTACATTCTGCAGGTGTAAGGAGACGACTGGCATATTCTATGGAATGCTCATCTGGTCCCCCCCCCCTGCACCAAAGCTGCTCCAATTGCGTTATTACTTGCATCCGTTTTAATAGTATAATCTGCTTGTCTCAATACTAGTGCAGTTGTTAATGGTGTTTTTTTTCAAATGATATAGTTTAATTTCTTAGATTAACGCTAGTTAGAAACATAACGTTCTAATGTTGTGTGAACTGCTCTTCTGTCATTTGAACGGGCGTCATGACTTTTTGCCCATCTACCCTCGAATTTTCGTCCTCGGAGTGCCTGTTTTGTCATGTTCTGACATGTTTCGGTTCTTTTTTACGTTGGGCGCCACTGAAGGGGTTGGTCCTGCCCCACGTTGAGCGCCACTGAAGGGGTTGGTCCTGCCCTACGTTGGGCGCCACTGAATGGGTTGGTCCTTTCCAACGTTGGGCGCCACTGAAGGGGTTGGTCCTGCCCCACGTTGGGCACCACTGAAGGGGTTGGTCCTGCCCCACGTTGGGCACCACTGAAGGGGTTGGGCCTGCCCCACGTTGGGCACCACTGAAGGGGTTGGTCCTGCCCCACGTTGGGCGCCACTGAAGGGGTTGGTCCTGCCCCACGTTGGGCGCCACTGAAGGGGTTGGTAAAGAGAAACGCCATGGACATCCAAACGATATATTGGAAGAAGAGTACTTCACAAACAGCAATTGTAAAGTTTGAGAAGAGGGATGGCGGAAATCAAACTTACTCCCACGATGCCAATCAGAACACGTGGAAGACCCAAGAAGCCAGCATAGTCCTGGTACTCTTACGGGACGTTAACGAGTGCGTCTTCAATAGGCAGTGTCATTTAGCTTGCGACCTAGCTAGAGCGATAACCCCTTATAGGGATTAAGTTTAAGTGCAGTTTGTATATATATTTGTTCTTCAATATATTGTTTAGACGTCCATGGCGTTTCTCCAAACCAACCCCTTCAGTATTCAGCGACCTAGCTGGAGCGACAGCCTCTGCAGTCCTCCGAAAAGTTTGAGATTACGGCAAGGGGTGCAATAGCCACCAGCAGTCCACCCTTACGCTAACAGCCTTATTATAGGGTACGAGTGCAATAGCCGCTGCAGTCCACTCTAACCCCTTATAGGTAGCTTAGGGCTTAAGTTAAGCGATGGCGTAGTTGACTTTCGAAAAATGTTTGTAAAAACCAACTTCGAATAAAATTGATTTGACTTTCAGTTTAAGTGCTGTTTGTAAAGTACTCTTCTTCAATATATTGTTTGGACGACCATGGCGTTTCTCTAAACCAACCCCTTCAGTCTTGGATTATTTTGTCACCTTCAATAATCTTCATTGAACTTAAATCTGATGTTTTAGCGCACTTGATTAAATGTTTCATTAATTCATTCATTTCATCACAATTAAAAAGTTTAAAGTGTAGTCCACCACGCTGGCCAAGTGCGGATTGGCAGACTTCACGACACCTTTGAGAACACTATGGAAAACTCTCAGGTGTGTATATTTCCTAGCGATGTTTTCCTTCACCGAAGCAAGAAATAATTAACTGGTAATAAACCGCCTATTGGTACTGATTGACATAATGTTCAGCGGGTGCTTCCTCCCGGGTATACTGCAGAGCAGAGTGTTCAGGGGGTAGTTTCAATTCGGCGGCCACCGCGTCAAGCCGTGCCGCCCGAAGTCGCAAACACCTCTCTATAGCTAAAGAGTCTCTCGTGGCTGCCTCCGCTCTCATAGTCTCTTGTATTCTCTCTCTTTCTAGCTGTAAAATCAGATTCAAGCTATGAAATTTAAAAATAAAAATAAGACCAAAATCATATTCTATAATTAAAACAGTATGTTTTAATAATTATTTTTCTCGACTAACCTTTGCATTCTCTAGCTGGTACTTTAGCAGTTCAATTTTTAATTTTGTTACTTCATTGTCAGCGAAATTATATGCGCCAATGAAGCTTGTTGATCCTGAAATCAAAATATACATATACATATTACAAATTAAAGTAGAGAAATAGCTTATAGTAAAAAGAAATAGAATGGTTCACCTGGAAAACCTAAGGCAAGATTGTATAGATGTTTTTTATTTAAAAGGAATTTTGTTTGGATGGAATTTTTGTCAGGTAACTAGGTTCATCGATAGGACCGTGTTTAGCAGAAATGTTCCAACCCACACATTGGCTGAAAATAAGTTATGAATGTGAAACGATCTTTCATTACTAGAATTTGCTGACAACAAAGACAGATTCTTAAAACTACAAAAACACCTTTAAAAGTAGTATAATACAATGTAGCAATACAATCTTGAACTTCAAACTCGATTTTCTTACATATTAGATATTGTGGTTTGGAACATTTTTGCTAAACACGGTCCAATTTAATTTTAGTCGGTTACCGAGCCCAGAGTCGCAGCTGAGCACGGTGGCGAGCGGGTCGGGCGCGCGGCCCGAGCGCCCCGAGCGGACGGACGCGGAGTCTCCGTCGCACTCCGCCCCCGAGCTGTTGTTGTCTGACTCTGATGCGTATTCCGGTTCCGGTTTTATATCCTGTATGAGTATCAATGATTACTGTTATTTGGTTACGCGTAAGGATTATAATCCTTACAGTAGGATATATCCTACTAATATTTTAAGTGCGAATGTTTGTATGGTTGTTTATTTGTTACTCCTTCAAGCATCTGCAGAACCGATTATAATGAATTTGGCACACATGTAGAAGAGGGTAACTTGGATTAACACATAGAATAGTTTTTATCCCGGAAATCCCGCGAAATCGGCCAATTCTAGCAGGCGTAGCCACGAGCGGAAACTAGTCAACTATAGTATAATATGAAATCTGTTTTTTTTGGCCCATTTAGGGGATGGGCGTCATGAAGTTTAGTTTTTCGACCAGTTAGATCAAATACATAGCAAACAGGCAAAATTATTAGTCCTTACGGGCCATACGAATTCCATGAATTCATTAATATTTTTGTTATGTATGTAAAATAATGATTATATAAATAAAATAATGGAAATTACTGAAATGTATTTTCATACCTTACTATCTTGTTCTACTGGTTGGTCGTGGCGGTTGCCTCTGAGCCGCCTCTTAAAACTGCTCCGACTTGACCGCATATTTCTCTTTAAGTTCGCAAACTTCGTCCTCAACACTCTAGTTGTCCTTTCTTGACGAGTCTCTTTATTGAAAGCGTGTGTTATCTATAAAGTGGAAATAATCTGATTCCTTACATTTTCACTATAAACCACTTAGGCACTTACGAATATTTTCGTTAGCGTCAAATCAGTTGTCTGACAATGGTCAACAAATCAGTGTTACTATTTTATGTACTACTTATGGAGGGATGAAAAGAAATCTATTATAAAAATATCTGCCTCAGCCGGGAATCGAACCCAGGACCTCTACCTTTACTACCAAATAGGCTATGGGGTCGTGATTTACGTTAAAGTCGAGTTAATATTCAGTGTCTGAACCTGATTTTTTTATAACTATCATAACAATATTATGTTCTAATTACCCTTGTCCACGCTTTATTTTTTTGATGTATTGCTCTTGATGTGTTACATTTGGAAAATATGTATTTATGTTCATCTCTCACACATTTCAGCAATATGCTCACCTCGTGAGGTGAAAAGTTAAGGGACCTGCTTCTCCTGCAAATTGAGTAAAAAATAAACAAAAAAAATAACGATTTTGTGAAAAAAAATGTTAATGTCAACTGAAATTGTAATCATTCAAGTTACCTTAGTTCATTGTCCCCATCTGCAATGAAAAAATGTTATTTTTTAGAAATTATAAAAATCATTATTTTTCTCTGTTATTCATTTTAATTTACAGTAATTAATGAAAGTTAAATAGGTTGAATGTAAAAGTTTTCTTAAACTTTTCGTTTCAGGATATATTCATGTTGAACCTTACCTGCACCAGATTCGCTGCCAAATGTAGTTGTTGGATCTAGTGCAATATCTGATGGGTGATTTGTGATGAAGTCATTCAAATTATCATCACTGTCATCACCAATATTATCTTCATGCTCCACATCTGACATTTTGCTGTCAAACTGTGGCTCTGCTTTTATTTCCTGTGAAATATACAGAAAGTTTTGTAAGGCTAGGATTAAGTTAGTGATTTAGGCAGAACTTGGTAGTTTATCTTGTTTAGCTTTAAGTTACACTTTTGAGAATTTTTAAACAAAGATATTAGATATGTGTGTCAGTCAAGGAATACTTATATACAAAGAATAGTGTTGAATACATATTACCCAATCAATGTCAGGGAAACATGATTACTGAGTGAAAATTAAATTATATTTACAATAATATTCCATACCTCCTCAACTAATCTTTTATGCCTTCTGCTTGAGAGACATTTCTTGAAATACCTATCTCTTCCAATTCTTTTCATATTGCAAAACTTTGTCTGCAATGTTATTGTTGATCGTTTTTGAGGGTTCTTATTATTAAACGCTTCTGTTACCTGAAAATTATACTAAATATTTTAGGTCTTGGTACCATCTACAATGTAATTCAATCTCACATCAAGACACACTAAAGACATTCTAAAAATCAATAAAAGCTTACCCTTAACCATGCTTTCCTTTTTGATTGTATTGCATTTTTTGTATTCTCCTTAGAAAATAAAATTTTTTGTTCTTCTTTTATACACTTCAATAATAAACTACTTTCTTGTGGAGAAAAGTTGAGTGATCTCATTTTCCTAAAATAAAATTTATCCATCAGTAAAATAGAGAGTATTTTCTCACTTAAACTAAAAATCAACGTAACTAAATTAATAATAAAATATAATTATGTATAATAAAATTATTCTACCTGAATTCCGTATCACCATCTGCAAAAGAAGTTATTGTGTTAAAAAATATTTATAACATTAATTTATGTACTGAATATGTTTTCTAAATAAAGTGAAAAGACTTACCTGAGTTATCTGATTCCTGTTTGTTATAACTATCTGATGTTTTGTCTAAATTATCTATTTTCTGTTTATTCATAGCTGTGGAATAAATGAGAAAATAAAACAATAATTGACATCAAAAATAATATGAATTAATTGTCATTAGTGATTAAGATAATTAAACAATATTTAATTACAAAGTACCTTGTTTCAACTCTTCTCTTATTTCTTGTGGAACCTCTATCATGTTAGAACTCATCTCAGCCTCACACAGTAAAGTGACCACTGGATTTGTAAGATCACTGAACTCATCATACTTTGGATCCATTAAGTTATTTGATACTTTCTTTGCATTTCGTTTAAGGTTTTCCCACTTAGTTTTCAAACAGTCTGGACGTCTTGTATATTGAAACCCTTGACTATTGAATACTTCAGCTATTTTCATCCAAGCAGCCTCCTTCGCATGGTTGACAGCGGCAACGGTAGATTTATTCAGTATAATTGTTTTGTATTTTTCTACCAGCTTTACTAGAGCTTCTACTTCCTCTCTACCAAATGATGGGTTTCTGTATCTATCAAGCCTATAACAATTGGCAATTAATATACAGGATATTTTTGAATGGCAATAAAATCTGATCAAAATAACACATAAAACTATATCAAGATTTCTCATTTTTACTTTTTTACAAACATTTATTCAAGTTTATTGTCAGTTGAAAATGAAGTGAAACATACACATGGTAATGGGTAGAGTTGTGGTAAATAATTATTTTTATGCCAGATATTTTGTTTTCTTGACTTGGTTCCTTTAACCATCTCTGAAGTTAAATAAAGTTATGCTCGCTATTGCACCTATGATATGGATTGTAACCAAAAGACAACTTATTGAATCTAAATACTCCGCGAAAACTTATTACTAATAAGTACTTACACAACATGAGACTGTGAAACGTTACTATCTTCATCCATTGCAAAATGTTTAACTAAATTCGAGAAGAAATTATCTGTACATTAAGGTTTATCTTATGTTTATGATTTTTCATAATATAATAATACTGTTAAATTTAAATACTTAATGACAATAGATACTACACAGTTAGAATAACTCTCACATATAGAATAATTACATTTAATTGTATTTCGATTGAGTTGCTTTTTTAATTAATTATATTATTGCTTTTTTAATAAATACAGTGAATTATTCGAAAATAAACATAGAATACATATTTTTTAAAAACATTTCAAATAATGGCAAAAAAATTGACAATGTCGATTGTGTCAAGTTTGACCACAGACTCTTGCGACAGACAGAGTAGATAGCAATTTTTTCACTCAGAAAAATAAAGATTAAATATGACCACAGACTGTGTAATACTAGTAGGTTACTATTAGTTGTAGAGCCGAAAAGCTAGAGTCCAAACCCTCATTATATACATTTCAGTAGTTTTTTTATCTCATGCTGTCAAATGATAATGAAAATTAGGTTATTTTTCCGAATTTTCAGATTTGGATGTTGACAATATTGACTAAAAATATACAAATAAAGTGTCAGAAAGTTTTTAATAATATAGTATTAATGTCTTCTTATGGCACAGTTCACTTAATCTAGAAGGTGTTCGGTAAATATCAATATCTAATTAATTTCTTTTCTAGTGTGTTGCGTAGTTTAAAAATGGCGGATATCGCATATCTTGCACGTATTAGGAAATAAGGTGTTTTTAAATCAGATTTTCAGTAGTTGTTAAGTTCCTAACTGGTAAATGCATTCCGCTATACTGTGTTCATATTGATAAAGTTAGTTATTATGGAAGAAGTGATTTTAGCTATTATAACTTTCGTATGTAGCATATTTGTAGTTATTTTATTTGTGTTCTTTTGTAAGTAGCCCATTTTATTTAGAATCTGTATAAATTCAGTGTATAGGAATGTTTTAATGACATTTGCTTATTGTTCTTTGTTACAGGTTGGTACATCGTTTGGAGGTGTTGCCTTTCGAAGTTCCGATTTGTACGCGAACTTCTCGGGGGTATGTCAGATACTCCTCCGTCATCAGAGACAAGGAATCCTAAAATTAGAAAAGTCAGAAGAGATTAATTTGAAAGAACACCTTTACCTTATTTACATTTACATATCTATATAACATATATCTTGAACTATTCAAAATGAATATTCGTTGCGCACGTCCGAGTGATCTAATGAATATGCAGCACT
The DNA here is from genome assembly GCA_018249155.1 of Panoquina ocola ocola. NCBI lineage: Eukaryota > Metazoa > Arthropoda > Insecta > Lepidoptera > Hesperiidae > Panoquina > Panoquina ocola. The sequence continues at coordinate 10,213 of DWKA01000474.1, forward strand.
GCAATCTGCTGTGCTTACCAGAAAACTATCAAATGAAATATTATTTCTATCATGGACTATCTTGGCCACAACTCAGCTATGTGGCGGAAGATGAAAAAGGCCATATTGTAGGTAAGCAATTTTGATGTCAAATAAACTATTTATTTTAAAATGCACTTATTTATATGAGTATATTATATTGAATCCAAAAGTTCCCACAGAACTTCTAATATACAAATATATTTAGACATACTGAGATTTTTTGACTGTGCATTAGTTTTATTCTTAGTGAAATTGCACTAAAGTCAATATGCCATGCTCAAAGATGTAGATAAAATTTACTGACTAAACTGTGGTATGAAATATAATGGCTGAATGAACACATCAAATATATTGTCTGTGTTGTTAAAACTGGTTATCTCTACACTGGTAACTCTAGTTATGGTATATGGGTATGGTTTGTAATTCACAGTTATTAATATTTGATGTGGTAATATTTTACAGGGTATGTACTGGCTAAAATGGAAGAAGATGGTGAGGACAATCGCCATGGACACATAACGTCATTGGCAGTTAAAAGATCTCATCGCCGTCTTGGACTGGCACAAAAACTCATGAACCAAGCATCTCTGGCAATGGTTGAGTGTTTTCAGGTAAATTACAGTTTTAATGAAATTCTGTATAGACATTATTAAGTAACTTGGCAAGAGTCTAAAAGAGACATTAGATTCACAGAAGTCATATTGCTTTGCTTTTTGTTCTGCACATCTAACTATCTCTTTTAGACTCTTGCTAAGGTATGTGTTGATGACTATACCTTGTATTAATGGTGGTATTATATTATTCAATGAGGTTTGGCATAAACAATACCTTAGTATTGTTTATTGTTAATACTTCACAAAATTCCAGACTTCCCAGATGATTATTTTTTTACCCATCCTGCTTCAGTTGTCTAAATTCAATTTATTAAAACAATGTTATTTTTTTGTACCTAATTTTATTTTTATTTTTTTCAGGCTAAATATGTTTCCCTGCATGTAAGAAAGAGCAATAGGGCTGCTTTAAATTTGTACACTAACTCCCTTGGCTTCAAAATATTAGAAATTGAACCCAAGTATTATGCTGATGGTGAAGACGCATACTCCATGATGAGAGATCTTAGTGCTTTTGCAGCAGAAAACAAATTGGATACTCTCCTTCCAGAAAGTTTGGAAATTAAGTCAGAATCGGCTATTGTATCACAGTGTTAGTGATCTCAATAAAGCATTTTGAATTAACTTGTATTTTTTATTATATCATGTATTTTTGGGGTAAATCATAAATTACTAAGTAATTTAAAATTTTTATTCATAATAAACATTATTGCTATGGGTGGAGTAACTTAAATTTCTTTTGGCAACAAATATTTTCTGCATAGTTTTTGTTTATAACACTAAAACCACAAGAAATAATATACCCTTGTGGTACTGCTACTTTTAGGACCACAAAGGTTATATTGAAAAGTAAGATAATAAATAGTACATAGTATTTTCAGATTGTAATGTAGGCATTCTACAACTCAATAGTTATTACTTGTTACAAATTACATTTTGATTACATGTTTATATTTAAAACTTTGTCATGAACACCACTGATTATAAGAAATTATGTAGAGTAAGGTGACAAGGTAGAGTTCTATGGATAATAATTATTTTATTGTTTTATAATGACCTTTTGTATTTAACTTGAACTGTGTTACCTATTTTGTAACAGAGAATGCTTAAATTACACACAACTTAATGATGCAAAGGCACCAAAATAACCACAAAAATATGTTTTAGTGATAATATTAAAAAAATCTGCAAATAATATCACCCATGCTCCATTTTAACAATCTTGAGAGAAAAAGTAAACATTAAAAGTAATCTTTGCATTACTTTTTATTCATTAAAAAAAAGAAGTGAACAGAAATTAGTTTTGGAATTAAATTATCATTTGTACATTATTTTAAAATATGTATCAATTTTCGAAACCAATAATTACAATGTAAAAGACACTGAAAGATTGTCTATTTACTCTCACAAAATGTTTGAAGCAAAGTATACATTTGTATACACATACATCAATACATTCATGGGGGTACCCAGCTCATGTTCCCTGAGGGGTAAATGGTATTTTTACCACCCAAGAGATAGGGGGAATACAGATTCTTGAACATTCTCATTGGTACACCCACAAATACATAAGCTTAAAAGTTTTAATTCCATATTATATAAATAAAAGCTTTCCGAGTAGAGCTAGCTATCAGAATCATCTTCATACAGGTGGTTTAATTTTAATTCCACTTTTCTCGTTTCTGTATTCTCCTTTTTAACAATAGGCCTTTTCTTTTCTTTTTTCTGTGCCATTCCAACTACATACTCTGGCATAATTATTTTATCCCGCTTAAAAACGATGGGTGTTTCATCTGTGGAATTCTTGATCCTTATTGTTTTGGATGCTTGGAACATAGGTTTCTTAAATGTGGCACCTGTTTCATCAATATCTACTTCCTGAGGAGTAACTGCTTTGTTCAAAGCCTCCCTCTGTTCCAGTTCTTGCATAAGTGCGAGTGCTGTAGCTGTATTTGTAGCATCAGACATTTGTTCTTGTGTCATATCTGCTAAGGAATAATACGTCCAATTTTGAGGGTTTTTAATATAACCTGGTTTAGTTTTAGCACGTAAACATTCTCGTATGTTGGCTTCTGGTCTTTTGAATATACTTTCTTTGCCTCTGAATTGTTTCATCTGATATTTAAGCTTCCTATAGGCCTGTTTATCTACCACGCTGTAATCTTTAGGCTCTTCAGCTTTGTTAGACTTCGAAAAAGTATATTGTTCCTCAGCATCTTTTAAATGATTAAAAAGGCTCTTTTGCCTTTCATGAAAAGAAGACATTTTATAATGTTATTTCGTTTGTCTCGCGATATATTATTTTATTTATTTACAATGAAAAGGATAGTTAGCCTAAATAATTGACAGAACACGACGGGAATTGTAATACAAAGACATTTTTCAATCAATGTCAAAGTTGACAATTAACATAACACAGTCTTGCCACCTTCAAACTTGCTTTGAAAGGAACAAAATAATGTTGCCCGGACGTATGAATCTCAGAAAATGGTAGGTAGGTATTTTATAAATCGTTTTTTGTTGACATTTTATATAAAAAGCATCGAAATATTTTTGAGTGACTTCTTAAATCTATATTAATAACTGTTATTTTATGTTTTAAATGGTATCGTCCGAATATAAAAACGCGGAATAGGGGGTTATTTATTGGTTTTATCTGAACGGACATCAACAATAAATTTTATTATTGATGATGAAAAATGTAAAAGGAAAAAACACAAGTCGACCGCCTGCCCAGTTTAGACACTACTAAGAGATCAGTGGAAACTGGAAAGGCATGTTTCACAGGAATCATACACAATATCCGTACCAAGCGTGAATAATTTGATAAGTCGAAAATGCACTTTTTTCAAGGCAGCCTTTTTAAAATTTAAGTTTGAATGGAAATGTTAACAAATACTTTTTTATTTTAATGTAATTCCTTTGCTTTGAGTTTTCATATAACTATATTCTTTATTCACCATAAGAATAAAGTAATTCGGATGCCTATTATGCATTAGAAAAAAACACGTTAGTCGACTTATCAAGTTATTCACGCCTGGTATAACTCTGACCAAGGAACTTGGCCAGGCGGAAAAGAGACAGATAGATTCGCAGAAGTTCGTTTTTTAGGTACCGAGGCTTACCGAGCCAATCACGATCCCCCGATCCCTAAAAATAAATTCTGCGCCTCTATCTGTCTCTTTCTTTCAGATGGCCAAGTTCCTTGGCCTAAGGTATACGGATATGGTGGTTAAATGTCGTGTAATGTTGAACAATGATGGGTTTGATTTATTTCACTTCACTTCATTATTTAATTTTGTTCTAATAACCGCTGTATATACCTAAATAAAAGCTTCTAAGTACTTACAATTGTATTTACAATAAAATTAATTTATTTACAACGCGTTTACATTCCCTATCTAGACAAAATAAAACCCTCCCCCCTCGGAACTAGAAGCTGGGTACATTTAGGTATTAACGTGTGAGTATTTATAAATAACTAACTTTACGATGATATTTTATGAGATGATTAAGCAGTTGCCTTGTAGTTGTGGTTAAAGCTAGTTAAAAAGAAGGAAGTTAACATAATGACTGCGTTACTTACACAAGTTTAATTTATTTTCCTACCTAGGACCATGATGGTGTAATTTACTCCGGTATCTGGGTTATTTTCAAATATTCCTTTCATTCAAAATCCTAAGTTATTGTGAAAAAGTTAGGTATACTTACCTATTACTTCACATTTAACAGGGTTTAAGTTTTAACTAAACTTGGTAGATACCAATTTTCACATTGGGATTCAAAGATTTATATTTTCCTGTAATGATAATAGTTAAGTACCTACGTAATTATTGCGTACCGAACGTTGCTGTATCTACATTGCAGTTCACAACACGTATAGGTTATTAGAAGCACATGGACATTAGTGGTCATGGACGAACAGTGGCAACTCTTCCGATTTATCAGAAGATATCGATATTGATATAAAAAGACAAGCAAAATACTTAAAGCTTAAGGATTCGTTTAAATGTTAAACCAAATGGAAAAAAGTTCCAATCATTCCACTCAACTTAGCATAACTTACGAGGGGTGGTGTTCATTTGGTGAACTAATATAGACAATAAGGTCACTGCTGCATTCTCGTTCAGGCATTCTACACCGTTTTCTCGTCGTTTAGTAATAAATCAGTGATGTTTGTATTTTTAATTTATGCTGATTCGAGCTCGTTTCACTGCTTTTCGGGAGATTATTATAAGACTAATAATGTTTATCTTTTTCTATCTAGTTACTCTACTGCAAATTATCTGTATACATTCCAGAAGACATTGGGAGGAGTAAGGAGTGTGTTTCCCCTAATATTGATTCAAAATGGCCAATCATTTTAGAAATTCGTAGTTTGCAAACTAGTCCTCATTTTAAATGTTATAATTTAAAATAATTTTACTAAATTGAAAGTTTCATTGATATTCCTATTTTATGTCAAAAGGTTTTAAAGTAATGTAGAGATGCGGGTTCTCTACAAATATTGGTAGATTCTAGATAGGTACACAATACGATGGTCTGATTAAGAAACTAATTAAACAATGAACTAAATCCGAAGGCAGAGCTGATAACAGAATTTGGTTTGAGATTAAAGTAGGTAGGTAATAGATTACTGCAACGGTCATTTATAGTACTTAAGGTATTAGGTACTTAGAGCAAATAATATTCTTACTTACGTATGCCGTCCATGTTTTAATTTGAGATCAATCGAGGTCCATAACTTTCTTATTCTAAGTATGAATGAATCATAAGTTACGTACAGTATAAATGTTTTTTTTTTATAAATTCGTGTTTTAAAATTTCGTAGCTATTAGCCATTTGCCTTAACTTCCTGATTAATCGAAACACCTTCATAAGAATTCTATTTTTAGTAAAAGCAATAAGTACGTAGCTACCGGCTATAAAGTTATTGTATAAAATAATTTATTACTAATAATAATTTACGCGTTAGTTTTGAGCACGTATCATATTGCAATTCGAACTTGTTGTTTAAACTGAGTAGTGTCAGAATCAGAACGCCACCGTTGACTCACGCGCAAATTATATTTGTAACAACAATAAAAGCATTGAACTCAACGTTGTGGCTTGTAGGTTTTATCTTGACTCGGCTTGTTATAACAGTTTTTAACATGTATTTTAATAACACGACTATTTTAACGCATACTAGTATTATTGTAATCGGTTTAACTGACAAATACTGACCTTGTACTCGTAGCGATTGGCTGGAAATTAAAATACGTGAGTTGAACGAATGAAAAACGGTTAATTCTAAAAAAATATGTGATTGGTATATTAATTTTATGGTGTTACTAATTTATGCATTGTAGAATGCACTGCAGCTTGCTTTTGGTAAGAATCCAGACTGCAGGATACATTTTATTTAATCATCTTCCTTGCCAGCTCAATACTTCCTTGAGATTAGCATAATAATATCCAAAGGATGTTTCTGCCATGTCTTCTGCCGTTAGACGTTGAACTTGAGGTCCTTAAACTCTGTATTATTCTTATAGGTATTAGGGGAATCAGAGAGGGCAGAGGACGTCTAGAGGGGTAAATGTGTGTTCATCTTTCTAACTTCAGTAAACGGGATACAACTACGTATTTATAATCAAAGGTATAAGGCAGTATAGCCCATAGCAATAAGACTTCTAAGTGTAAGTACTTTCTTATTCTGCCCTTGTAAAACATTTATTTTAAGCTAGGCTATGCTATAGCGTAGTGTTAGAGGAGCAAAAATTAAGCGGTTTCACTGGGTTATTCCCGTTGGCTCCCATTCCCATTAGCACCCGTCCCACTAGACCCCAAATTCCGATTTGACAGATAACGT
>DWKA01000475.1:0-16693 GCA_018249155.1 Panoquina ocola ocola
AAGTAGAAGAATGGTTTCGTTACAACGTAAAAAAAGTAATGCAATTTTTACACAATGTTACAGTCGAAATTCCACGCGGGCGAAACCGCGGGCGGAAGCTAGTAAATTATATTTCAACTACTCCCTGTATACGGCCAAGGTAACTTTATCTATTTATGTTATTTACCTCAACATGATTACTGACCACAACAAACAAACCTACACAATTATATTTGAAATTAGTAAATTAAAATGTATATTTCCACTCCAATGATATGAGTACTAATTTATATTATTATTGTTTAAAACAATATTACAAATTCCAGTGTTTACTACAGGATTCTTAAATAGGAACATAATAATATTTCCTTGTGTTTTTCCTGCAAACATCTTTGCTTATTAAACAGGACATTTTGTATCCAACCAATTGATTTCTTTTATCGGACTCTACACAAACCTGTGAATTTTAACCATTTGCCTTACCATCCGCGATGAAATAAATATATAGCAAGTAATTTTATATTATCAAAATCAATAAATATTATCGCTGATCAGAAATTAGTGGCCAGTTTGTCGAGTGCTTTAAATTTTCACATAATTTTAATTAGTTTTGGAAGATTTGATCCAAATAAACTTTGTTTGTTCATTAAAATCGTTCGTTTACTTCGACCCATAATTGTCCCACTGCTGGTCTCGGGTCTCCGCTCACAACGCTGGCCAAGTGCGGATTAGCAGACTTCACACGCCTTTGAGAACATTATGGAGAACCCTAAGGTGTGCAGGTTTCCTTACGATGTTAGATTACCGAAGCAAGTGATAATTAACTAGTAATACGTACATACCTTTTTGAATATCAGTGGTGCGTGCAGAATTTGAACCGAGGACCTCGCGTTCAAAAGATCAAAGTTCAAACCACTAGGCTATCACTGCTAGATAAACTTAGTAACAAACATTAAGAGAGCTTCGTAAAGATTATAAATAGTTACGGTTTAATATATTTAAAATACTAATACATATTATAAAGCTGAAGAGTTTGTTTGTTTGATTGATTGAACGAGCTAATCTCAAGAACTACTAGTCCGATTTGAAAAATTCTTTCAGTGTTAGATAGCTCATTTATCGAGGAAGGCTATAGGCTATATAACACCACGCAAAGACGAATAGGAGATTTTTTTCCCGAAGCGAAGCGAGGGTGGGCCACTAGTCAAAATAAATATGAAAATCAAAACAATTTACTTATACTCGTATAGGTATTACAGATACACTTACGCACATCATTTTTTTTATCTACCAACATTTCGGAAAGGTGCTTTTTTCATGGAGGAGAAGAAATAGCGAAAGAAAATCCTCAGCACATCTTTTAAATAAAATAATTTTATAGGCAATGAGGGTATTATAGTAAAACATTATTGCCTGAGTGGAACTGGTTGCGGTATTGATCAACTCCATTATCATTATTGTTATCATTACTATTATCATAACTCTAAGCGTAGTGGTTTATAACTAACTAATACATCATCTAATACTAATACGTGGTTTACAAATAAATGTGTTTAGTCTCTTTATAATTAATTCAATGCCAACAAGCGGGATTCTAATTTCTAACCGATTAAATAAATGTAGATTGTTTCCTATCAGTACTCACTCTGTCTAAATCTATTACTGTTACAGAAATTAGTTCCGGGTTCAAACGCCCGGGGTAGAATAGTCAAGTCTATTAACAGAGTATAATACTATGTAGTTTATCCTCGAGTCTTGACGTATGTGATTTTAATAAGCGTATAGGTAAATATGTTTCCTGCACCGCAGAATTGATAAATAATTACTGCAAATTATTTAAACACATAATTTAATGTTATAATATAATTATAATTTTCACCGCTATCTATTGTTAAAGCAATGTATTTTCCTACCTGAATGCAAATTGTAATATCCCAAAAACGAATAAGTACGTTAAATATTCATTTTACCTTACACTATTAATAACTCACGGGGAAAGTGCATATTATTTTGTACAAGGTAAACCAATCTAAAATCGTATTAAATACGGTTGCTATGTGCATAATATAAGGGTCATGTTTGACAAAGCTAAGCGGTGACGAGTTATTATTTCTGATATGTAATTGCTGTGTTGTTTGCTAAGGAGTTTGTTTTGGCTTTCTGTTCCTCTATTACAAAGTACCTTTCCGAAATGGTCGTAGAAACAACAAAATTACGTGCATGAGGATATCTACATGAATAAATTATTTTGAATCTGAATTTAATAACTATCAGTGTATGTCATATAAAATTTACTTTCAGAATACTTCAATAGGAAGACATAGGGAGAGGCGGGCCAGCCTGGCTGCGAGCTACCTGGCCGCTGCGACAGCTTCTTTAGCTAAAAAGTATGAGCAAGCGTTTTCTTACCTGCAGGCTTTATTCATAAGCCATCCTTTAGATTAGATTAGCGCGGTCTCTTCTTATTACCTAAGTGACTACAGCTTATTACCACCGTATTTCTCCAGGGTTTTTAGTCGAAGGCTACCAACATATTGTCTTAACGGCTGCTATCAGAAGACGTTGACGATCTGGGCTTTAATCAATTTCATGTACTGTAAGGACTTACACGTAAAACCGCCTGTATTAAGTGAAAAACGATGCAAATAGAATAGTCAGGAACTACAAAATAATATATCTATTAATAAATTATTATAGTGTTAACATTGGTGAGGAAATTATTATCATTATGCCGCGCCATTTAATGGTATTTTTATCCGTGAATCACCCATACTAACCTTAATTGCCCATGAACATTCATCACACCGAGCTGACCACGTATATGCAATGAACATTAGAAACATAAAGTGAAAAGACCCACTCGATGATAATTCCAGGGATGGCCACAGTCCTTCGCGTGTGCACGCTCCACCGTCGGGGACAGCGGGGCGCTCGGAGCAGGCCCAGCAGGCGGCGATCCCCTCACAGAACACGATCAACAGTCCTCAGATTTCATTGTTCAACCAGTCTAAGGAGTCCTTCGCGAAGGCTAATATGTAAGAACTTTTAAAGGAAGAACGAAAGAAAGAAACCACTTTCTTGATCCAGTTCAAATATAATTGAATTAATGTGCTAATTAAATATGTATTAACTTATAATAAACGGTGACGGCCCTTTACTTATCTACTTGTATAACTATACTCGTACCGAAATATAAAGCGGGTTAACACTACGCTTATATGATGCGATATTTCACGTTTGTGGTCGACCGCAGTTACAACGTATACCTACTGAAAAACGCAACGCAAAGTCACCATAATTATGAACATACACTTACGGTCTAATTCCGTTTAGTGAGAAATTTAGTATCAACATAAACCATATAAAACTGAAAATGATGTCTTTAGGAATAAGCTGTCCACATCGATCCTGGGCCCGTCTAACAAAACGTATATAGCGGAGAAATCGCTGTTCAACTGGGATCGCGAGACGGTGCTGGTTTTCGGCGGCATCGATCCCCACATGCCATACGGACAGGCCGGGAATAAGGGAGACAGTATTTATAGGTAGGTGCACTGACATTTAGCAATTGAGATAATGTAGGCAAGTTTGATGAACAGGTTTTGGAAGACATGAATTGTCCAGAAAGGTCTTTTATATACCTTCAACGAACAATGTACCTATCTACTATTTTTATGTTAGGTTCTCTAACTGCCTCTGACATATAAAGCAATAATCACTGTTATGATATACTAGTAGGTTTACTGATACATATTACAAATTAACCCATATATTTAAAAAAAAATGCAGGTTTGATCCGGTAACCAACACATGGGACTACGTGCACTGTTTGCCAGAGCCTAGACATCATCACTCAGTGGCATTTCTTAGAGGAAGAGTGTATCTTGTTGGTAAGTATCTCTATGTTGATACCTTTATTTGTATACTGTAAAAATTAAAGAGATAACTTCGTGTCCTGGCCCTGAGAGTTGTCCATAATGTTCTTAAAGGTGTGTGAAGTCTGCTAATCTGTACTTGGCCAGCGTGGTAGGCTATGGCCTGTACCCCTCACATTGTGAGAGGAGACCCGAGCTCAGCAATGGGACAGATATGGGCTGTAATGATGATGATTATGAGAGTGCTATCGTTGGTTTATTTATTATTGTTCATGCTCGTACCAGGCGGCGCTGACCCTCGTGACGACGACCTTCGCGGCAAGTCGGTGGTGGTCTCCACCGTGTGGAGCTTCGAGCCGGTGGAGCGCTCGTGGTACAGCGAGGCGGGGCTGGCCGTGCCCAGGAAGAACTTCGGCCTGGTGGCGCATCGCAAGGCCTTGTATGCTATCGGGGGACAGGATAAGAAGGGCAGGTGAGAATGGCTTTTTGTCCAGCAAAAATGCTTCTGCATTCTTATTGTGAGTCCGCCATAATTAATAAAGAATCCGTAAACACAATTTACAAAAAAAAACGTATTCCCAAACAATAGATACCTACTATGCAATACTTTACTCTATTTTATTTTATTGCCATAGTAAGTATTATTTGTGAATGTGGGGGTAAGCTACAGTACCTACGACGCCAGATTCTGAGTACAATCCTCTTCCGTTCGTGTTGGCAACTGCAACTCCAAACGTTTTTTAACACGTTTTAAAAACGTTTTTTGTAAACTTTGGTTCGGTGCAGAATGGCGGAATAAATGTTTCATATTCTTCTTTTTCCTCTTCTACTAAAATTGAAACCCAGGGTCCTCCGGTCAGTGGAGCGCTTCGACCCCAAGACGAGCAGCTGGTGCGAGGTGCGCGCGATGGGAGCGCCCCGGACCGCGGTGGCGGCCGTGAAGTACCGCGAGTACATCTGGGTGGCCGGCGGCATGACCGGCGAGAAGCGGCGACCGGTCTGCAATACTGTAGAGTGCTATAACTCCGATACTAACGAGTATGTTGTTTTTTTTATTAATGGATAAAAGGTAGCAAATGAGCGAACAGTGCCATCGTCCCCTGCCGCCTATTTACATCTGTGACAAACTTCAGATAGAACAGTAGTAGTAATTGTCCCACTCGAAGTTGGTCACAGATGCGTTGCTATATAGACGCCTCTTATATAAGTCTACCGGAATACCAAAACAGCCTTCAGACCTCTAATTGTCCCACTTTTGGGCTCGGGTCTCTTCTTATAATTTAGAGGGTCCACCATACTGGCCAAGTACGGATTAGCACGCTTTACACACCTTTGAGAACATCATGGAGAACTCTCAAGTGTGCAAGTTTCCTCTTCACAATGATTTAGTATTTAAACTCTGGCCCCCGCGTTAAGGGATACATACTTAATCAATGGTTAAATAAGGCAAGCTGTAATTTGTATTTTTTGACAGATGGACTCAAATTCATAACCTGCGATTCCCGCGGTGTTTTGCAACTCTGTTTGCTATGAACGACAAGTTGTATATAATTGGTGGCGCTGGGAAAATCTCCGAAAAAGTTAGTGAAGTCCAGCATAGTTGTAATAATTAAAAAACGTCAATCATTGATCCTAGGTCAAACCTACCTATAATTCACAATACTCGCGTTTATAAATATAAACGTCGTGTAGTCTCGTTTATTTGTTATTCATTTTCAGCAGGCGTTTTGAAATATTTCATGTTTACTACCATAAGATTTCTTCTAAATCCGATTAAAGTTCCTTAAAAACCTATTAATAAAATAAAAGCTATGATGCAAGTTTTAATGTTCATCAGAATCTTGTTAATAAACTAAGGTCGCTAAAAGCTATGTGAAAAATAACAGAGCAATCGAGGGCATTTCATATTACGCTATGTTATAGGTCCTCGAGTGAAAGAAAAACCATACACCTATATTGAAACTTCCGACACTTAGTTCTGCCAAAAATGCACTACTAAAACTTTGGTTGGTGATATTTATAATCAAAGAGAATGAGAATAATGATAAAGGTTGATTAATACAGTCACTTATCCATGACTATACTCGTACTAATGTTATCTTCTGGGACGGTAGGACAAAACCCCGAGCAGTGTGAGCGCCATCGATGTGTGGGACTGGCGCGAGCGGCAGTGGAAGCTGGAGACGGAGCTGTCCATCCCGCGCCACGGCCACGCGCTCGCCTACCTTGGCACGCAGATCATAATCATTGGTAAGTTGCACCCAATGGTGCCCAATGGTTACTGAATAATTATAGTATTGAAGAGGTATTCTCTACCAGTTATATCCATCGACAAGTAACTTGGCTAGAATCTGAAAAAGACAACAAAGATGAAGGTACTGACTATAAACTAGCTTCCTGCCAAATTTCATGTTTTTGCGTCAAGCGTTAACGATTTCATGATCAGCGAGTGTTTCTCGCTTTTATAGATATAGATTTAAGATGTATTGATTGCGTGTACAGGCGGTGTGACAACGATCTACATGCGCGCGCTGAACAACGTGGAGTCGTTCTGCTGCGAGCGCGGCGCGTGGATCCGCGGCGTGGCGCCGCTGCCCGCGCCGCTCTCCGGCCACTGCGCCGTCACGCTGCCGCCCGCCTCGCTCATGTGAACACTGCCTTACCCCTGTATTCACAAACAATATTATTATGGTCACATAACTTGGCAAGGTTTTGCCTTTGGCGCTGAGGAGGTTTGCGCATGTTCACTTCAAGTGGCTAATCCAAATGTCATAAAAGACCTAAAAAGACTTCTTCAAATCTAATTACTCTTGCTAAGTTATGTGTCGGTAGTTAAACTAAGAAGCGGTCTCACAGTGACTATTTCACACAATCGCTTCTCTGTATCTATTTCTCTGTGAGAGCGCTTAGTTTTGTTTGTGAATACGAGGACACTCTTGTCTCACTGGTTACTGCATATTACAGTTTAGAAAGTCATATCATTGGAGTATCGAGAGTTTGCGTACCCTTAGTACGTACCTAACCACTATTGGCTTTACTAACTGTTTGGTTGCACCTTCTAGGCGACAAAAAATCTCAAAACCCCCTCCCTCTTCCTCAAGTAGGAGTTGGGTACACCCAAACATAACTCAGATACGAGACAAGACGATATAAATAGCAAATAATATTTTTCTACTCGAATGCCATTGCAATACATTAGTAGATTTATTAGTTACATGTTGCAGGAATGATCAATGAGTAACGCTAAATTTTAAATTAGAAGTAGCTTATATAATACTGTAAATTCTTAAATGCACTTGAGTTTATCAGCGATTTTAATTTGTGAGATTTGAGAAATATTGGAGAAAATAATATTGCAAGATATTTACTCTTAAATTAACACAAAGAGACGAATAAATTTTACTATAGGACCTTTGACAACTATAAATTTCATAATTACATTATAATTAAATTAAGTATATAAATTATTATTGATTTCAAGTGATATTTTAAAATTAACTGTCTGTAAATAACTGCTCGTAAATAACATATCATCGAATGTTCTGCTTTGTAATCGACTGAATTCACTTTATATTAGAATCAATTTATGTAGATAATTGTGTTTAATGTGATTCGTCAGCCATTATGTTTGTGTAAAATGTGTTTATTTAAAAATAACTTATTTATTGTTACATATGAAAAGGTCGAGAGTAATAAATTATTGTGAAAATCAAATTGTTTTTCATTGCATCAGAATAAAAGAGAAAGCCGAAACATTATTATAAAATTATTTTTATTTATTCTAGTTGTAAATTAAATACATTTACGAAATTAACCTATAACACAATAACTTCATTTAAAGCTAGTATCACAATTAATATTTTTTTAGACGAGTTTAATTAACCTATACCTATTTTAACAATGAAAAGCCTACATAAATAATGCCATTATTATCAAATGCGAGACTGTACCAATACTTTGGCGTAATAGATGTCATTATGTATCTAGCTGCTGTTTACATAATATCTTCATATTTGGTTTCTTTAAAACCAGACCTCCCGGCAGATGCCCTGGTAGTCCAACTGGAATCCGTCCTCGCAAGGGTCATAAGACTTGAAGAATAGGATGCTGTGAGGAGACAACTTTTTAGGCGCAATGTTTGTGATTTCCTGAAACAAAGATAAAAATATTAATGTGGGATTTAGATTTTTTATGCATCATTATTTTCTTTAAAAACTCGCTACGAAATATTTTTCAAAAAATGCTCTGTGATTGACAAGTTATGGTACTGATGATGTGCCCTGAGGAAAATTAGTTTAAACTGCACTAATATCTAACTACCTAGGTATATAAAAACTAATTTCCTGTCCCCAAGTAGTAAGTCCCCAATCTATAGGTAAGTTCAGTATTTCTTAATGTTTCTGTACATAAATACATTGTTATCAATGTTATCGTATTATCTGTTGTGACTATGCAAATGTATACTTATGATTACTCATATAAAATCGTATATTGACAAGAGATAACCGCCAAATGTATTGATATTATGGGCTAAAATTGATACCTTTAACAACGAATGAAGCACGTGAGTGAAGCAAAAAATAGATTTAAAAAAATAGCTTACTTAACTACAAATACGTAAGTCAAAGGGGTTTTACAAAGATCATAAAGAATCTAACATCTACCGAAACAGACATTACAACTGCAAAAGTCGTTAAAAGTGAATTAAAAGAAAAAGGTCACAACATTAGGCCTACTACAGTACTAGTCCTACTACGAGTAAAAACTCGTTAGTACAATACAATAAAATCTATTGATGTTTCACAAAATTTTGATATTCCTAACAATAACAAGTAGGTATCTTCTCATAGTCATAATAATATCCTAACAAAGATTCAGTAACAACACGATTACACCTGGCAATGACAGGATATAATAGATCACGTTTAACTCACAGTTTCCGTCGCGTCGTGATCATTGTCTAAAGTGAAGACTGATTCTTCCACCAGGTCCGACCATTGATCTTTCCGCGGATGTACGTGCCTTGCCTCGCCAACCACTGCTAGCACCAAAAGAACGAACGCTACTTTCAGCACCATGTTGCTATGACTGTGGAACTTCCAAATGTCTCCTGCGGTGTCCTGCGATCTTTGTTGCCGCAATATATGAACTGATACCGCAACACCGTGCGGTCCTTTTAAATATTAAGTATTGTTATCATAATGTTGCGTACACGTCACATGGTACGTTCGTGCCAGGTGCCAGGCAGACTGGGATTTTGAGTTTTATGACGCAAAAGTCGCATATGTTGCATTCGGGTTATTTAGAAAACAGACAATTCTTTGTAGTTAATGTAAATTTGTTTTACATGACGCAGTTTGAGGACGTCATTTGTACGCATCATTCCTACGTTAATATCATCTTAGTAGGTTTGTGTTGTGAATCTAAAATCCGTAGCAGCGGTAGTGGATTAACTTTACAACGGAGGTTTCCAATATTACAATTATCCAATAATATAATATATTATAATTGAAAGACTCTCAGAAAATATCACATTGTAGTGTTCATTATTAGTGATTGACAAACTTATCCAGTTATTATTGGTACCTACTTATCTTGTTGAAAACGAGCTAAAATAACAAACCCGCTGTATGGCTAACTGTGTTTACTAAAAAAGCTAGTGTCCTCATTTGTCGGCAACAAAGTATTTGTTAAACAAAATAAACTAAATTTTATATAATTATCTCAAGTTATTACAGCTTTGGAATCTGGAAAGCTTAGTCATCGTAATTTGTGTTTGTGCTCGTACGTGCGAACTGAAGATCTGCGGTTTACGATTACGCAGATCTACAGATTTTTTTAAGAATCTTAACAATTGTAAATAACTGATGTACTTAATATGTACGGGAAATAAAATTATTATTTCGTGTTTACTCTACTCGTATACTTTAAGGAACAATTTTTGAATGTAGATATGTATGTATATTTTGTATGTACATGATTGGTTTCTTCGAAATGGCTCTACAGAAATATTAGAATCTACGCGAATTAAAACATGATCAAGAAAACAATGATTTTCAGAAATTATTTTTGTATTAGCAGCGCGTTTGTTCCCGCTGTAATCATACACTCATAGAAGCAATCTCACGTTGGTTAGGAATTTAAACTGCAAAATTAGTTCAATATTACTAGTAGCTCAATTTAACTAGATATTATTACATGTGTAGGTACATGGTCATGCCTCTGCGTGTAAATTCTGTTATACAATAAACTGACAGACGTACAATTTTATTATTATAGTATATCTAATTACTTTCTCCTACTTCTGCTTATTAGTAAAAACAATACCTAGTAATCAATGTAAGTACCTACACTATTTTTGATTTAGTAATAATACATAGGTACTTACTATTATATCACCTTCTTGATAGATCAGTCAAAGATATTTTCGATTGAATCATATCTGCTAACGATATTATTGTTTACAAAATGTAGAGTAGGCAAGTATGATCGATCCTCCTTACGAAATTAATTCCGGATCGTTATGTAACTAATTACTCATAAATTCATAATAATCATAATCATGTGTGTTAAGTATTTCAAAAAGTGCATTTGTGTAAATTTTACATGTTTTGTCCATAGAGGTTCATAGTGCATCATTAAAAGCACGCATAAGTACCTGTCACCGTTTATTAATAAAAGTCTTCGTAATAATTATGGCTTATAATATGACTTATAAATGAAACCAATGAGATGCGTTTAGAACTCCCAGGGTATCAGGTATCACGGTGCACCGCAGGTTGGATCCTAAGATTTCCCCGGGCGGACACGTGGAGTTTACTGCAACGAAAGAAAATGTTTAACATCTTTATACAGACTCGAATTCTCAATCACAGCACAATGTTACTATGTTGATCAATTGCGGGATAATTGGCCAAGATTGCCAACCTTTTGAAAGAAAGAAAGTTAAGATAATGTACCTACAATATCCCGTGAAGAAATAATCTCAACCTTGGTTTCCACAATAGGATACTTACCTACTCCCGTAACAACAATTTGTAGAATGCTACTTTTTAGAACCATTTTAGAACATTATAAACTCCCAAGTCTATGGTGTGCAGATTTTTTTTTGTTTGACCCATTATTGTCGTCAATATGAAATTACACTTTGGTAGAAATAGTTAAACAAAGACACCGCACTAAATAGTTATATGTATGCTCATACATATTATCTACATAATTTAAGAAAATAGAATTTAAAAAAAAACCTCTTGAGCAATAATAAGTGTATTTTTATACATACAGTAAATTATAAAAGTAAGATACATTTTGTAATACGAACAAAATTATACCTACTTATTCAACGAGTTTCACTTTCGTTTTATTTTAACCAATCACTTAAACAGGAGTAATTCGATGTTACCCACATGGCTAGAAAACGAATTATTTCTTCAATTCTTCAACCATAGCAGTTTCCTGCCAACCTGATTCACGATAGTATGGTAGAGGCACTTGGAAATCTTGTAACAAATTCTGTTGGTATCCTCGCGTAATTGTCGGTGTACACTGCAGATAAATCGGTACTGGCATCCCATAAGATGTAGGGAAGTAAGCCACGAGGCGTTCAGTAATTGGCAAAGGAAATGGACGTTGTTCTGGAGAATATGAAGCATCGCGAAGGAAGGGTTCGTCCATTGTTGGCAATATGTTATTCATAATCGCATCATGTTCTAACTGCTCTAGTATATCTTCATCTGATCTTTTTCTTATCTGTGAAGAAGTGTCTGAAAAGTCTGTATCATCCATCTCGTCCAAAGTTATTCCATTTGGCGGTCGTAATTGTCCAAGCGTGAACGGCAAGCCGGCGTAATTCATAGTTTTTGTAAAGTCTGTTTTCTGCATATCACTGTTATCTTCAAGATGTTCTACTCGGTGTTGAATTTTATTTGCTTCATGTTCCCCGTGGACAGTAATTGCAACATTGTTGTAACTGTCATTTGGTTCACAGAAAGTATTATTCACAAACAATTTAAACAGAAGAAGCAATATAAACGATACACCAGTCTTCATTTTGATGGCTAACTGATTATTCCATATATTTACTTGAATCTATTTCCTTTATTGTACGCAAATAAGTTTCATTCAGCAGTATCACATTACATTAACAATCGACATTTTTGCAATGTTTTGCTATTTATATTACTCGCTATTTTTCGTTGCAGTAAATACAAAGAGAGTGAGTAATATTAATTCAGCAAACTAAACAAGTTGATGCGTTTTAAGTTATGCAATATTTTGATTGCATCAGTACGATAATTATACAGTTAATACTAATAGTAAGTTAGTAACATTATGTAAGGTAAATTGCCGGATGAAAATGAATACTTAGTGCTAGTTGTTAACCCATATAATTATGATTATTTATTTTATGTTTATCCCTTTTTGTCGTATTAGGAATTGGTATTCCAAGCTCTGAGTTAAATATTAGTAACATAAGTAGATACAAGGAGTAAAAGTATAATTAATTAAACTGCTAACTGCTATGCATACTACATGTTATCTTTTTTTCCTTGTAGAAGGAATTCCTCGGAACGACAATAATAATTTTGTATTTATTTTCTTAATCCTCTTAACGCGAGCGAAGCCGCGAGCAAAAGCTAGTATAACATAATTGTTAAGTTTTGTCAAAAGCTAAGATAATAAAGCTAAGTTATTCAATACATCAAAGTATTAGAAAGGAAAGAAGGAAAAAATTAAATTTAATTATAATTTATAATTTTTATTTATTTTTCAGAATACAAACATACAAGTTTCTTAACATTAATCATATCTCTTTTGTGATGTCTTACGCATTGCAGACTTACTTTTACAATATTTTTAAATACCATCGTATAATCTATAATCGTATAATTTATAATCTACGGGTCAATTTATTCAGTATTATTCTTATCAAAAATTACGTTCGTTCTCTGATCCAGGGGCGTATGCAGCAATTCATGTGTGTGGGTCACTTCATCGATGTCTACACCTCGTTTTTTAAGGAAATTTATGTCTTCTGATCTGTAAGCTGGGGCGCTGTATCCACTGTGACTCTTTGCAAGACTTCCAGACACAATTGAAGGTGAACAGCTCAGTAGTATGGGAACAGCGCAATTTCCTACTTTGGCATTCGGAAATACTCCCACTGCAGACCCACCATAAGACGATTCACTTCCATATCCATAAGAAGAAGGTATACTAGGTCCGTAAGAAGATCTATAGGCATCGTCCGTATGAGCCCATTGATTAGGACTATTCCGTTCTAAAGCCATTTTCGGTGTATCTCTCATTTGCATGAAGGAAGATGACTGCAGTTGTTGAAGTTGAGTGTTATCTATGCTTGATTTCCCATGCATCATCATGTTATGACCGTTATTTCTTGATAGGTGTGTGTCCTGATGGTGCATGTGATCAAAACCAGTATGCATAGGCGATAACTGATGGTTATTCATGCTCTTTGCTTGTGCCCATTGTTGCTGCGCTCTCATTTGCTCATTAAGATTCAAATGTTGGTGACCGTTCATTGAGTTCATTCTTAACGGATTTAGTTGCTCAATATTGAAATGCTGTGAACTTTCATCCATTCTCATATTATCCATGTGAGCCCGATGAACTGTTAAAGGGTCGTGTAATTCTGTTGGCATAACATTCTTGTCATGCATCATTTTTAATTTTTTATCCACTTCTGCGTTATCGTGTATATGGCCTGTCATTCTAAAGGGCATAAGGTCTTGAACATTTGTTTGTTCTATAAAATCTTGAGGAGAATTGAACTGAACATTAATGTTGGGCTCTTCATTGTTAAACATAGAGGCCATTTTTAAATGTGGATGTAAGTGATGAGAGTTATCACTGAAATGCATCATGGTTTTTAAATGCTCAGTGTTTGGTTGAACCTCAGGTACATTTAATCGCTCATGTAATTCTTGTTTTTCATTCTTCATCATTTGGTTTTTATCCATCAACGACGGTTGGTGAAGAGCCATGTGATGTGAATCTTCAATGAAATCCATATTGTTTAAAAGTTCCTTGTGAAAATCAGTTGTAGCTCTTAGAAGTGCTAGGTCGTTATTAGCATGATCCATATGATTTTTGAGGTGAGATTTTTCAACATCTTTCTCACTATCTAACGGTGACGTAGCTATGGTTGATCTTAGTGTGTTCATATTCATTTCATGTTCACTTTTTAAGTTGTGTGATTCAGCTTTCTGTGGTGACACTTGCATTTGTGTTGAGCGCTGTAAATCCATTTCTTGAGATAATTCTTTTTTATTTTCATCAGTTCGCATGAGATCTTTATTAGTTAATCCTGTTTCTTTTGTTCTCTGCTCAAAATTATCCTGATGTCTTTTAGTTTCATCATTTTCTGTAGTAGCTCCTTCATGTGTCATTTCTACATCCTCAGATCGTGTTTTACTGTGAATATTCGACATATTATCTACATGATTGATTCCATGTATCGCTTGATTGTTTTCGTGTGATAACTTTGCGAGTGAATGTCCTTTTTTCAATTCATTTTCAAGTTTTGTTCGTGCATGTATATCAGATAAAGAGTCGTGGTGGCTTGTTTGCAGTAATTCGGTATTATCTAAGTGATTTCTAGTATGTTTTTCTTGAACATTTAAATCATTTCCTTTCAAATCATCAAATTGTACTTTGTTGTCCTTGCCTTCAACAACGCGCTCTTTGTTAATTTCTTGGACTTCTTGATTATGATTTAGATTTTCCGATAGTTTAAGACTCGTATTTTCTTCTGCCATTCTCTGTTGGTTAGTAGGATGGTGTTGCATTGTTGATAAGTTTTCTTGTTTTTGCTGATCGCCTTCATTTACTGTACTGGCTTTAACTAGATTGTCGCTATGAATTTTTAGTTTTCGATTTTTGTCTTCAACTATAGATGTCATGCCATTTTCAGCTTCACTATTTGATCTGATTGGGGTATCAATATCTTCAATTGTAGTTTTGAAATCTTTCTCGTGTGTATTTTTGAAATTATCTTCTAAATTTACCCCAATTTCATCATTATTATGAAGATTTTTCCATTGCATCCTTTTTTCTTCATCAGATTTTACTGTCCTTTCATCGGTGGCAATCGTAGTCGAATCCAAATTTTTGAACTTCCTGTGAATATGTTCCAATACTTCTCTTGCCTTTTCAATATCGTGATGTAATTCCATATCAGACCCAAGCGTTGCATGTTTGTGCTTATTTTCTGTACATTCATGTTCCATTCTCTGTAAGTCTCTCTCAAACGTGTGGACAGCTTCTTTTGCTATATTGATACTGTGCACCATCTCCTTTTCAGATATTTCTTCGTGGTGGTGGTCAACTGGAACGCTTTTTGCTTTCTCTTTTGAATCTTCTTCGCATAATGTTACTTTCATTTGTTTCCTGCATTTTTCCTGTGAATCCTGAGTTTGTTCTTGATCGCGATAACCATAATAGCCAATTTTTTTCACAACAATGGGCTTCTTGAAACCGCTGAATGTTCTTGCATCGTGCTTCAAGGAGTGTTCTTCCACGTGTTCTGCGACTTTTTGTGATTCGAGTGTCGTAGATTTCTTTTCTCGTTGCGGTATTATGAAATCCCCTGGCGTAAGGCGAGTACTATCTGAATAATCTTCAATTGTTGGCGCTGCAATGGCGATAGCCGCCAATGCAGATAGTACTGCCAGTGTCTTCATCGTAGGCTAATGTTTGATTGATAATCAGATCGATCTTTGTATTGTATTTATACTAAATTGATCCTCGAACACACTATTGAGGGAAAGAAAATAAAACGTGCCTCGCACTGCTTTCGTGAACGTGCTGAGCCAAGATCGGCGATTCTCAGTATGCTACATATTTATGACTTGTATTGTACTCCGGGTTCACCTTAAGAAATAAAATTTACCATAAAATCATCATATAGTGCTTACAATTAAAATACCCTAGGACATAATAATAATAAAAGACAAAATCGGCATATCCATAGGACATTATTTTATTTAGTGATAATTAACATTCATGGCTTTAAAACATAATATATGATCCAACAATGATTTTTTTCTTAACCTTCAATTTATATTATATACAATCTGATCAATAACTTAATTAAAAAAAAAACAATATAAATAACTATTTAGATCACGATCAGTTAAAACTCGAGAATAGGCATTAAATTACTATGTACTCAGTTATTGATCTGGCTGTCTGACTAAAGAACAAGGGACTCAGTTTCCATTTCCGGTCATTACAAACATTTAATATGATAATTGCATGCTTGTTTTTAAATTTTCGGTATTTTCATTGATTCAATATTACATGCTCCGTTATTATTCAACATGGTTTTTAGCAGTTATTCAGGTACTAAATATTTTTTCTGTCACTTGAAGTTTAATAGAAAAAAAACGGCCAGCCATATGAGTGAAAACTCTGTTTCGGGGAATGATCCTTAATATTTTCATTATAATTATAATACCTAAGTATTGTGTTTTATTCAAAATAAATTTAGTTAGGTACGTTTAAACTGTAACTGCATCGGGTAACTCCTGCAAGCACAAAAAGGAGTACAGAAAAGGAATTCTGTACGTATTAATACGAGATATTGAAGAATGTTAGGTTACGGGTCGTAAAGAAAGATCGGGAAGACCCGTGCTCTGTTAAAGCCATTAATGGGTTGAAGCCCATGTGAATAAATCCTGAAAATCTATACTAATCTATACTAACATTATAAAGCTGAAGAGTTTGTTTGTTTGTTTTCTCGAACGCGCTAATCTCAGGAACTACTGGTCCGATTTGAAAAATTCTTTCAGTGTTAGATAGTCCATTTATCGAGGAAG
>DWKA01000476.1:0-16670 GCA_018249155.1 Panoquina ocola ocola
TTCTCGGGTCATGGGTGTTAGTGATGTGTTACTTGAGTGTCGTCCATGCCACCCGCGACACAGGGAAATCCTACTGCAGAGGTATGAGTGTGTAAGCGTTTATTTAAGCGTTTATCTATACTAATATTATAAAGCTGAAGAGTTTGGTTGAACGCGCTAAACTCAAGAACTACTGATCCGATTTGAAAAATTCTTTAAGTTTTTGATAGCTCATTTATGGAGGAGGAGGCTATATAACATCACGCTAAGATGAATAGGAGATTTTTCCCGAAGCGAAGCGAGGGCGGGCCACTAGTCTTCAATATAATTCTGTGTAGGTATTTAATGGCTGAGTTGAGCTAATGCACGAAATTACTAACACTAGTAGTAATTCCGCGGGTTAATGCCGGTTAAGTCGGCTCGGCAATTAATTGAGCACCTGATCGTATGTAATGCGACACCGCGATCCACTCGCGGCACACAGATTCGCTCGGCACGTGTAAGTTATTGCCTAATTTCGGTAATTTCTGCTGCGTGGCGCTGCCCAGCTCCACCACTGCTTCGTGCGGACGATAACAATACGTCAGCAATAATACAATTAGTCAGCACGAGCTCTAGCTCGCAACTATGATGTAAGACGGTGGCGCGGTGCGTTCTGCTGGCTGCGCTAGAAAAACTGATAATGCGGACACTTAACTGTATCTTTAGTGCCTATTTTAACTGAAATATTTTAATCCAATCTATAGGTATACCAACGGTTCACAGATGGTAAGGCCGCAAAAGTCTAATGACCATTTTCAAGGATCCTTGGAAGAATATCTTCAGGTTCAAATATACGGTTATCAAATAAGTGCTATTAAGTAGATGATTATTATTGCGTAAGGTAGTTAACTAATAACGTTAAATTCAACAGTAATTCAATTTGTCAAAGGGTCAAACCTAACATATAATATTTTTAACCTTCTATGAATTGTATTTGTATTGGATATTAGATAATGCAAATTTTTCTTGGTGCACTTCTTCACCGCGGAGACCTCTAATTATTCTGCCCATAAAACGGGTAAGTACATTAGCTAGCGTGTTAGATTAGATAAAGTATAATGGCATTTATATAATATGAAATATGCTTCTATGGTAAACATCAATTTTAGCGCAGAGTGTACGCGAAGTGGAAAACGCGCTCGCGCGAGCGGAGCGGGCGGCGGCACACAGCGCCTCTCAAACACACGTTTGACTTAAAGCCGCTAGGGATTTTCATTGATTTTTTGTATTGAATCATAAAAGATGAGTTTGAAGTATGCGATAAGCTCTATTTTGATATCGTACGTAGTATTTTCCATATTTTTCAAAGCAATAAATGAATAACGTTAATCGATTCCGGTGTGATTCGTCTAACAGTTTGAGAACACAATCATATCATTATATAGAGAAATCTATTGAGGCGTTTTATTCAGGGGCGGGTCGCTTCATAAGCGGCCGTTTGATGTGGTGTAAAAATATCATCGGGGGACTCGGATCGATCACCGGGAAAATGTTTCAGCTTAGGCTTGTAACAGAAACCGACGAGCGCACGCCGCGTGTCAGTCGTTTCAACTCGTTTCAGCAGCGTCGTGTGTATCCGGCCTTAAGTCACGTTTTGCATTATTTCGTTCGTTTATAACGTGCATCTCCTTAATGGGATCATTAAATTTCTCAGCAATTATGAGACGAGTTGGCATAGGTATGTACGTACTAGGTACATACATACATGCGGCGAAACCGGTACATTTAACTCTGGAGATATAAATACGTTTAATAGACGTTTGATTTATCTCCCACTAACTGGTTTTCAGTGAGCTAGAAAAAATGTTTAAGCTAAGCATCTATTATCCGTAACTATAGTTCGTTGTCTTAAGTTCGGTCTAGGCTCTACTTGATTTTGTGTACAATTTATTTGCTTATTAAATAGCCGAATACTAGTGTTATCTAAAGATTACATACTATTTACCTTGTCTATACAAAGTAATTGACCGCTACTGAATAGCTAGCTAGTAACATATTATTATAAAAAGTTAGTGTCGCTTAACGTTAATTTGGTACTATTATATTTTTGTCAACACATTGTATTGTGTGCACTGGATAGGGAAGGCTGTCAATATATAACATGCCGGTGGCGCACAGTGGGCCGCTGTCCACCACGTAACTGTCACGTTACATCGCCGCGGGCATCGGTCACGAGCTCACGACTCACGCAGGCGCCAATCGGATTGCAGCGAGCCTCCTCATTATACAACGATAGGAGCCGCGCGACGCATCGCCCACGATCAGCGGATCATAGCTGCACAGCACGCATTGCTCGGTAATCCGACCCTGGGCTTCTCATCTCAATCACATGTCGTCAGTCCAGTAACACCTCCTAAACTTTATTTGGTGCGTGTCTAAGTTCACCGAGAATTTTCAAAACATCTATTACTATAATGAATTCTTGTATAGGTACCTACTGTTAGCAAGAATTCACTACCTATGCCAAAATCTAAGTTCCCATGCATAAGTCTCCAACATGAGTTCCAGCACGATTGTTGGGAAAAAACCGGGAGTTTTCTACTGCACATATTTAACATAACTGTTAAATATTTAACGCTTCACTCCTGCTGCCTCCGCAACATACAGGTTACCAGACCAGTCGTCACTTCTGTCTCTTTTTATGTGTCTGCTGTCGTTTGAATGAAAGTGATAAATGAATTGGTACCAGTCTGTTGGAGAATTGAATATGTTACCGAAACGCGTTTGCAGGGCCAATAATAACAGACATGACAAAATGTATTTGTTGATTTTGAACAACGACATTTTACTAACCAAAGTCGAGGAGGTAGCTCAATGCCATGTTTCTCAGAGATTAAAAAGAGAGGATGCATGCATGTGTATTATTGAAAACATGTGAAAGTGTCGTGTATTCATAATTCACCAAATGGAAATAAAATTAGTTAAGATCAACAGAAGTTAATCTGATGTAGATCTATACATCAGACGGTGTATCTAGCAAGTTCTTCGTGTTTAGTCAAGAAAATGCCCACTACCTTCAATTACTTATTCAGCCTCTCCGAGCTAGTAAGAAGCTTAAAGGAAAACATCATCCAACTAGAACTATCTATATCGAGGCGGTAGTTGACAGGTCAGAGCTGGAAGGTATCAGCACAGTATGGGTGAGGAATTTATCTGAAGACATATCTATGTGAATTATGAATCAGTCATTTCATAATTCAACAATACGTAGTATTTGTTTTCCTCTCTAAACTCTAGTACTAATGACCCTCGGTAGCAGTGACGTGACAATATTGGCCACGCGCTTAGTCATAGGTCACAGCTGCGGCGCTGGCCTGCAGGGTTCCGGCTCGGAGGACTCACATTCTGCTGTAATGTTGGTCACGCAGTATGTGGAAACAACTAGAACAAGTTGCTATAGTCCGGCCTGATGGGTCATGTTTGTACTCAAGCCATTTTATTGTTCCTTTATCCACTAACACTCTACATATATTTTAAGCTCACTAATAAATATGGACCTAATACTTTTTATAAGATTTCCTTGATGTTTTATGTTTAAAAAAATACGTTTTTCGAATCATAAACTCGGATGGTTATTGGTTTAGTTTAAAGTTGTTGATAGTGATAGGTAATTGCGGCTTACTGTAAATACCTAATGTGCATTAGTAAAGAACAAGTTGAGACGTCGTTGACCGGAGTGATGAGTGGTATCGCAAAATCCGCAGAATGCAGGTCGGAGCCGCGGAGGCGCTTCCGCGGTGCGCCGGGCGCCGGGCCGGGCGGCAGGCGGCAGGCCGCCGCACTCGCGCCGCAGCCCCCGTCGCGACCGGACATGGCGCCGCGCTGACGGACGTCTCACGAACTCCCGACACGATACCGAAACGCGAAACGCGTCAGTGCTGTGATACTTTCCACACCTGTGACTTACGACAACAACATGCGGTGAGTGCTCTTCTTTTTATTGACGTTCTAATTCATTCTGCGACCTCCTCCCGTTTTCCCACCGGCGCTTTCCACCCGAAATTCGCACGGGCCGATTCCTCCGTTAAATCGAAATTGCAATTCGGAAATACGTAGTATTTACCCGGGTTTAGTGATCGATATTACGCGTTAAGCATCGGCGCGTTGTTTTCTGAATAATTATGAAAACTTAAGTAAGCGTAGTCGTTCATCGAGGTGGATTAAGCAAAATCGAAAGCCGATGTTGCATTAAAGATAAACAATCGCTCGTCGCAAGACGTACGCGAGGGAGTGGTGGAGATAATTATCTGGAATTTCTTAAGCGCGTCGAGGAGACACGAGACTCGCGGGCGGGTCGAGAGGGTTGAGAGAATTTCCAAGACGCTCTCGTGGTGATCTAGAGCCGGCAATTAAGACGAGATGACGGAGCGACGGTGAGGTAGGACTCTCGCCGTGTCGAAGGCTGCGAGGCTGCTCGAGGAATTTTAATTACTGATGCAATGACCTCTGCGCCGCTATTTGCATGTAGCCGAAAACGCAACCGGGGGGTACCTCCGTCGCGAGACGCCGGTACCGCGGTAGTTTTATCACTTCCTCCCTAAATGTTTGGTCGCGGTTTCGTATTACCTAAATTGACCTCAACGTGAGAAGATGAGACGCTTAGCCGGTAACGGAGTCAAAATATGTTTCAAGGACCCTCACGGTCTGGTCACCCGCCGAGGTTAATTTCATTCCAGATTGAAGCTCGTAGGTCAAACGTCAAAGGCGAGTGAAGTTCGTTTGTAAATATTAAAACAAGCAGCTCCGTCGCCAGCATTGTTCTGGGAAAGAAAAGAAATGAGACAATACACGACTAGTTAGTGTTATAGGTATCTGGTCCGCGGCCGGCGCGAGGACAATGCGGGCGAGTCGTATGCAACACTTGCAGCTCGGGGGCAGCAGTACAATGAGCTATTTGCAAAACTTTTTACGACGACAATAGATTAAAGGTTACGGATGAGGTGTCGCGCGCGCCCCGGTTGTTCTTGACGGTTTTACGTATTTGGCTAGAGGAGGAGGTTGCTGTGCGGAGTGCGGCCGGGCGGCCCGAGCCAGCCGAGCCTTGCTCGCTGTGCGCTTATTGTTCTCACATTAAACTGTAAACTGTAATGTTTTCTCACTTTATCAAAGAAGACGTTTACCACTTGTAAAAATATAATATAGTTAACCTAGTTAACTTTATTATTATTATTTTATTACTGTTAGTTATTATTTATATATAAGAGCAATTATAGCTGCAGTTTCTTTTGTAAATGAATCGGATCCACGAAATATATTATTACTGTGTACCTAGGTAATTTTTTTTATACGATTTCGATGCATCATTTGTACTAGACAGCAAAGAAGGAGTCGCCTAGAGCAATTATACAAATTCAGAGGCAAGTAAAAGGTGCAATCATGTTTTCTAATCATCGGCAAAGAAAGGTCTATTAGGAACGATTATTAATCTGGGGCTTGGGGATATCCAAGATTGAATTTGAAAGGCCGACTAATGAATGTATATGAATTTTATATAATACTTTTTAGCCATGCTTGAATACACACCGAGAAAAAACAAGCCGTGAGTCACTATTTAATAGTGTCAAAAGGCGGCGTTATCTCTGATAATGATCTCTCGGCGCAGCCTGATCTTTGGA
Organism: Panoquina ocola ocola; assembly: GCA_018249155.1. Classification (NCBI taxonomy): domain Eukaryota; kingdom Metazoa; phylum Arthropoda; class Insecta; order Lepidoptera; family Hesperiidae; genus Panoquina; species Panoquina ocola. Next base: position 5,637 of record DWKA01000476.1, read on the forward strand.
CACCTACCACGTGACCCATACATTAGCAATGCAGTTTTAGTTAGGTATTTTTATAACTTTGATCACTTCTATCTTATATCGTTATACACATATCTGGAACATAATATATTATCTAGATAGGCCGTTCATCAAGTGTAATAGGATGTATATCCGCGTTAATAGCCGTAAATCCCGCGGCGCGCCGGCGGAGTGACACAAGCGGCGCGGTTGCACCATGTGTAGGTCATGACGGACGAGTCCCGCGCACCATTGTATGCAAATCCCGCGCCCGGCCGGCCGCCGGCTGTCCGCTGCCAGCTTACAACTGTATTAGACCTCATATCTATCACTTGCTAATTAACTGAACCGAATGACGACCCTCCGCGAAAGGGCTAACGTATCGGACTGGACTGGAGGTAGAGATTTGATGTTTACATTTATGTTTACGGTCTGGCTGTGTGTGTTTTTATACTAATTGTCTATGACATTCATGACACAGACACTCTTAGTGTAGGGCAGAATATATGTAAAATCGGAGAGTTCCATACATATTTAAGACCCGTCTTCACCAGCTCCTTCCACAATGAGCTGTAACTCTACATCAATCCCAATACATGCCAATCGCCACCACTTGCACCATTAGTACGCAGAAGCTTTTAACATTGTTAGGAGTCATACAGGTACAATATCGATCACTCATTTCCAGATGCTTTATTTACGGTATTTCAGTTTTTTTTATTTTCATCCTCAATGCGTTACTGGCCAGGAAGAGAAGAAACAAAATAAACCAAAAAGCTATTGAGATTTTGATTTTTGACTTGAATATGAAAATATTATGGTCTCCATCAGCCCGCATGTTGTTCATATTGACATTAATTACGCATATTGCAAATGTATTCGCATAAGAACGGAAAATAGTCGTCATACTCATATGAAGCGAACTCCCATTTACCATTATTTATTCTATACACTTTACTGAAGATTTTAAAAATGAGTTAAAGCAAATATTCATGCGAATGTTCACCTGAGAATTGTAAACGTCTCTACACAATCACTCGATTAGTTAAACAAGTAATTTCTGCTGAACATAACAAGCAGCATATCATGTACATAGTGTTAGTACTTTATACAGTTGTTGAGCCTAATGTTAAAAGTTAGTTAAAAATAAAGCCTATTTAGCTTGGATTATAGTAATCACAAGTGCCAGCTTGCGTTGTGCTCATGATTTTGGCATCAAACCGGCGCTCTACCAACTACCGACTTTCACGTAATTATGGCAATTTTATGTTTAAAAATAAAATATTTCACGCCGTTAATCGGAATATCAGTGAAGTATTGCAAGGAACAATTGACTCGATTGTGTCTGTGTATTATAGAGATACTTTGCAAGCATTACTTTCAATTTAATTAATTTTAAATTATGTGAATATTGCACACGCGACGACGACGGCCAGTATATTATTATGTTGTCAATACAAACGCCGCGCTTGATGGTGGCAGCTGACGGGTTATCGACTACAACCACATAGGTACTCCATACATTACCTCTGACCTTCTGCAACAATCAATCAGCCTGTCGCCCGGCTCTTGTCCCCGTGTCACGTAACATTTATCATATTCTATTTATTTGCCTAATTTGATTGTCATTTTCGACAATGTGATGATAAATTACTTTTCCATTCATTCTCATCCAGGTTTTGCGGCGTAACAATGCAAACAATATCGATTTACAATATGACTTTTTAGGACCGTTAGATAGCTATTCAATATTTTTACTGAGCTGTGGGCTTCACTTTCAAAGAAGAAGAGTATAAAATTTAATACAAGTTGATATTTATTACTTTTAATATGTGCCGCTGGTCTCTTCTTTCGTAACGTATTGTTTCGCGTGTAATATGCGCAGGAATCTGCCATATACGGGCATTATAACACTGACAACGATAAGTCTATTATGCAATTAATAGTGTAAGTTAGCGCCGGCGGGCGCTGCGCGTGCGCCGCTCGTCTTGCGCAACATAATTGTTTGCGCGCTCCGTGAATTGCGAATCTGCGCGGTTCCCGCGGCGCCGTGCACCGGGCGCCGGCTGGAAAAAATACTGATACCATGTGCATTAAAAAAAATTGTAGATGTTACGAAAGTATTTATTAATAAGTACAGCAGTTTATGATGGTGTACAATAAACGATCCAATGATTAGGTTTTACGATACAGTGCTGCTATGTAGGTACACAAAGTAATTTTATTACGATAAAATGGGAGAGGTTCGATGGGGTAGAACCACTGTTTATAATCTATGTTTGTTTGTAAGATATGTTTTTAAACGAGTAAAGTGATGAAGCTGCGACCATGGGCAGGCCCCGGCCCACAGTCGCGTGTCGCGCATGCGCGCGCGCATCACAATCAGCCCGTGCCGCCGCCGCCTGGCAACTGATGCCTTCCACTTTTACTCGTGATGAGAATACTTACCACATGCAATGCTTTTCCATTGCTCGCAGATGTACCGAGAGCAGGCGCTGCGTTAAGTAATTGTTCGAAACCGCAACTAAATCAGAATCACCGGCCAGTTACGCGGAAGCGTCCGCCGCGATTTATTGGATCCCTAAACGCGCGAGCTGGTGTCGGTCTTACTTTTTTATGGTATGAAAGTCGCTAGAAAAACTCCTCAAATTTGTAATAGCCGTTAGTCGACAGGTCTGAACAGCGAACGACAGCTTGTTGCAGAACACTCGCCGCGCAGTTTTTACCGGCGGCTGGAGCTCGTGTAATCGGCGCGCGGCGATCAGGGTCACGCGCCGCCTCAACGGTTTATCCCGTTTTCGGAATCTAGACCTGAAATTTAGGCACAGTCACGTATTCGAGAGGCACGTGAAAAGTTCTCGTGACGTTTTTATGCTCGTACAATGTAATAATTATGAATATCGCTTTCTCGCCTTCAACGTTATTTAGGCTTATACCGACGCTGCCGAGAGCTAGTGGTTGCGGAATCTAAGCGCCGCTATTGAATATCAGAGACTTATTGATTGATTTATATTATAACTGAACGATTAGCAAAAAATGATGTAGCGTTCAATTTAACAGACGTTTCGAGGTGAACCGTTATTTAGCACTTCGTGTACCGTGCCTGGTCGTAGAAGCGTTAGCCAAGAACTGTGAACCTCGTTTGTCACATTGGAATTTCGTAATTCAAAGAGATTATTTATCCAATTAAAAAATATTCTGTGTGAATAAGTACTCATAAAGTTATTAGAAAGAAAGCTAGCATTGAATCGTCGAAGGAAACTCACTGAAGCATTATATTCGCGACCTGATTCGCAGGCTTAGCCGGCTTTTTGCGCAGCCCGCTGAATGGGTAAGCATCGCTGTAAGAAACTGACCGCGCGAATAGATAGATCGTTAGACTAATCTATATTTTCATTAACGAATAAATGATCTTCTCAATACAGTACCTATCCACAGATCCCCTACCGGGCCTTATCTGATAATAGCCGTGAATTTGTTGCTTCAAACATGTTATAAGTACTTTTTTTTACATTTTATAAGGTAGCGCTTGACCACGATCCCACCCGATGGAAAGTGCTGATGAAGTCCTTGATGTTGGGCAAGCTACCTTTATTTTGTTTGGTGAGTGTGTGTGCAGAGCGCGTCAATCTGTCGTCAGCCGCGGCGCGCACGTCAACAGTCATTTGGTACACATACGGCAGCGTTAATTGGATACACATAATTAGTGTTTTGCACAAACGGTAACGACTGCCATTCATTACGGAGGCCGGTGACGTGGTGAGGTAACGGCTCGTCGTATTGGGGACGGGTCGAGAACACGCGGTGCTTCACGCTCGATATCCGCAACTAGGAGTATTACCCGTTTAGGTGTTAACCACGTCAGTGTGGGCGATACATCAATGATTGCACGCGGTGGCGGGCGGCGTCGGGCGGCGGTGGCGGGCGGCGCCGGGTGGTGGCACCAACATTCGGTCGTGATCGTAACACGGTAGCGTCAGGGAATCGTAATCGATCATGCAGTTTACGCAACGTCGCGCGTCGGTAGTCAGCAGTCAGCCTACTCCACTACTTGTCCTCTAGACCTTGTTAACAATAGCACTCAGTTAGCTCTATGCTAAAATTAGATATCTATGCAATTTTTACTTTTTTCTAATTTTTCCGTCATAATACTGCTAATCTGAATTGACAAATCAATCGCTCCTGAGTATACTGAGTCAACTAACAAATTTTAATAATTGCATTTTTTAGTATATTTACAACAATAAAACTGCGTTTTATCTTCTAAATGCTTTCCTGTAAAATGTCTGAAAAATGCAGTTGACTCAGTATACTTAGGAGCCATCGAAATATTTCTCAGTTACGAATCTCAAACCAGAATAGTTTAAATGTTTTCTTAAGGAGTAATGAATCTCTTAATAAAAAACAAAGAATCAGTCAAAGGAAAGGTTAAAAAACTTCTTGTTTTTTATTCGTAGACAATTATGTCATCATTATAATATTTTATTTCGTAAAATTTGCATTGAAATAAAATACATACGGGTGTGTTTATGAAACTGGATGCAAAGCTAATGAACCTTACAGACACGTGTAGTTTATTATATTCTGCATGTATGTTGCTAGAAACTAGCGAATTGCATTAATATTCCGTGCAGCTGTGGAGACATAAGATAGAGTTGCAATAAAATTCGGCAGAACGCTGCAATACCCACCGATGTCGTCGCAATATTGGGCGATGTTACTGTAGCCGAGCAAAAACGCCGGCGTTGCGTGGCGCTCGGTCGCGGCTCTCATGTCGGATTGTATTGATTGGATCTGACAAAAACAGATGTCAGAGCGGCGAGATGCCCGACATCTAGGCCATTTCTTTGCCGCCGACAAATTGTTAGCATTAGTTGAAGAACCGTTCGGGTTTTCGGTGTTCGAGACTTCGAGTAGGTTTTCGGCTATAATCTTACGCTACAAACGGAGATATGGAAAAGTATACATAATGTTTACTTTCTTGATATTAAAAGACCGTTGAAGCTGCTCTCCGCGAGCGATAGACGTTGCTCAACTATTGTCACTGAAATACGATCATATAAACCGCAGCGCTATGGCGTGCCGGCTGTGGACACGTCGTATGTACGAGTAACTTTACTTTTTTAGTTTCATACGTCGTTCCCATCCATAATATTGACATTATAAGCATCTAATGAGCCACATCTCAAACCAATAGATCTTTATCCTTTACTTGACCGCCCGTTATGTATGGCGGAAATGTGAAGGAACGGAAGCTAGAAAATACTTTCATACATTCGTTTTTGGCAAGTTATTTAGCACGCTAGTTACATTGTAGTTTATATATGTACCTATGTAGTTTCATCCTTTGAATCACTAAAATGTAGGTACTGGACAATATCAAACATCTATAAATATCCAATCCATATCAAATTACATAAGGGCTGAAGTTGTGATACGCGTTTTTTATAACAGTGAAGATACATCTGCGGTTAAGTAATGGTTGATACACGTGAACCTCGTGGAAGTCGGACAGAGAGCTGCTTATGACGTTTCCTGCAGTAGATGCGATGGCGTTTGTACAGTTTCCGCTCGCGCGGCGGCCGGCCGCATAACACCTGCAGCTACTTACGTGCCCTCTGGATCACGATGCATACTCGTACATGAATATGTATTTCAGTTCTGTAATTAGGTACAGTAACACGAATCTTCGTGCGCAAACTTTATGCGCACTTAACAGGCGGTTAACATAGAGTTGGTTAGACCAGTAGCTAACACGCGCGCAGGTTAACGTCGTAACCTACAATTAGTGATATCCTAAACAATCTTATCAATGGTCCTCCCTTACCCTAAATATCAAATGGTCCGACCTATATAATGTCCGACCTATAAGATGTTTAAAATTGTGCTAAAATTTAAATAAGTAGCTTCCACGACATCTTCTTTCATCGACCCATGCATGCTTTCTTTGGTTACCTACTTACACGAAAATAACTTTTATTCCCGTATTTAGGCACACATCATCGAACTTTTTTTCATATTATTATTTTTAACCAGTGAAAGGAAGCTCCTTTAAGTTTTACGTAAATTAAACTAAAAATAACACAGTAGAACCTTCTATTCCTACGGACGGCAGCTTCCGGTGTCGATAACAATTTATTGTACTTGTTAAATATTTTATTGTATACAGAATAATTTTACGTGGACTTGTAAATTTATCTCGATAATTATATAAATAGATTAAAGTAAGAGTGACCTTGCTGCTCCGAGCGGTCCTTCGGCGCGGTGACGTAAAACAATTGGAAAATTAGACACTTTACCTTGCAAATAGCAGCCGGTTTAATTTCTTTAAACGTCGTCGAATCTATTGATGATGAAATAAATTATGTGAATTATGAATATTTTTCGAGTTGCTCCGGATGAAGGCTGTTCAGAATCTAGAAGGCTGAAGAGGAATGACGAGTGACGTCGTCCGCTAGAGCATCGGCGGAAGTCTTCAGATGCGGTGATAAGGCACGGCGCGGCCGCGCTCACACCGCGGACGAATGGTGTCAACATCTGACGGCTTCGTCAGCGTTGCGGCCACAGCTCACTTCATGCTTGTGTTCAATATATTATACTATATGATGCCTAATGATATAAGTATGTATTTCTGATCCCGGTGAGGGATATCTCTAATAAAGCTGATAATATTATAAAGCTGAAGTGTTTGTTTGTTTGCTTGAACGCGCTAATGTCAGGAACTATACCTACTGCTCCGATTTGAAAAATTATTTCAGTGTTAGAAAACATTTATCAAGGAAGGCTATAAGCTATAATTATAACATCACGCTAAGATGAATAGGAGGTTTAATCCCAAGCGAAGCGAGGGCAGGCCGCTAATAATTCATAATTAACTGTAAAATTAGTAATCGATAAAGATCAATTTGGTCACTAAGATGAACGTAAACATACAGCTCCACTATCTGTGATCTACCGGCAGCGGCGTGCGCCTGTCCTTAACAAAGACAAACACACGCATACATTTGCAGCAGACGTGAATAAACCAGCCGATAGTGTTACACTGTATCGGGTTTCATTTTCCTCATGCATTCTCGATTCTTATTGACTGACAATAATATTTTTATTGGGGAATTTGTGGTTGTACAACATACGATCACGTCTGCGTCTCGCAAACGTGATCCAACTGATAGATGTACTCATTCATACACTGATACATTATGAATCAGCACAAATTGTTAACTTTATTTCTTAATTTGATTTGTAATGCTTTAATTTTGTCACAAGCAGTGGTAATGCAAGCTCGTTTGCTATTCTTGACCCATAGGTGTGATAATATTCGACAGTAGAGATAAATCTCCCTTGGCCGTGGTGTAATGGCAATGTTGCGTGGTCCTTCCGTTTGGAGTGAGGTTAATGGTCACATTGTTGTCCTGGTCCTTTCACACTGACATTCTCATTCTACAATCAACCGTTTCACCTATCTTCGTCCTTAGCCGGTGACGTGTGACCAATTCCCATCAGATGGCCCATCCCATTGTTACGTCATAATTCGCGAAACCAACAACATGTGAAATCGCTTTGCACTAGAGATGAGACTAATCCTAAGTATAACACATAATAATGATGTAACCGATGGCCGTCGGTTGATTACCTGCTCAAATGTTTAATTGGTCTCTGGAAAAAACTGCTCGCAAAAACTATTTAAATAGATTACATTAATCTCAACGAAACCGAATGAAGTCATGTCCAGATACAGTTGTTGCCGGCTCATACCTCTCCGCTACGCGATTCTGAAGACGGTCCCTAATAATAATACATACTTAGTCGTTGTGAAGTCAAGTCAAGTCAATTTTATTCGGACTTATCAACAATCACTTTTCGATATTCTAACTAAGCCCTTGCTTCTACAAATCCCTACCGTGAGCAGCCCGGGAGAAGAACCGGCAAGAAACTACCGAGATTTATTTTTTAATTCGTTCATTAATGTTTATTGCTGACGTCTGTAACTTTGGTACCCATTGTGTACCAGCAAACACCGATCAGATAAACATACTTACAATTTTTTTCTTATAAATTATACAGTGGCCTACATTTATATAAACAATAATTTTTAAAGACTCTATTCCTTACTCGACGAGAGCTAAAAGGGAAAATATTCATTTTTTCTATTTGCAAAGAATTTATAACGTAAATAATATCTCCAAGAGCTAGACCACTTTAATTGTATGTTGGTATTATTATGCGGATAAGGATAACCTTTTACAAATAAATGGATTTGTTAAATCTGTAAGCTGTGGAGTTGAACTGCTCCACTACAAATCAATAGCAACTCATATGAATCAATGTGAAGCCGACGCAGCGCTAGTAGACAATGACCAATATTGTGTACCCGCTTTACAATCTGGATCTGCCAAACTCCACACAACCGGCGACCGCTTAGTTGAAATTCAAACGAAGTATTCTTCAAACACATTCAGAATCCGCGTGTTATTTTTAATAGTGGATTTGCATATTGGTTGCGTGTTGATTACGTGTTTTATGCATGAGTGTGGATGTTTTTATTTTACATTAACTAGCAACTGGCCGGGGGGGGGGGGGGGCGGCCGGACTGTCATATTCTGTAGTTGCAAATTGTATGTAGTTGCGTCACCGCGGTCACCTCGTGGTCTATGAGCTGACTGGACAGATTTGTGCCAATCTTATTATTTTATTCTCATTTAGTGTACAATAACTCTCGTAGGCATTCTATACATTCATATTTTATGTAAAGTAAAGGAGGAGCAGTTGGCACGTACTGCGTGACACATCTATGCAGTAATTTGATCGGAATGTAATGTGTATCGTGTGAAAACACGTGGCGTTATGTTTTTAAAAATGTAGAGTTCAATTAGATATCTATTCATTCTTATATCTTAACAACTTTATTTCTAAAAAAATATATGTTTTTTATGTTACGATTTCATGTTCAAATCGTAATTATCAAATTAGGCGCATAAAGAAGTCTATATAATTTGGAAGATATTATAATACAAAATAGTAGTTATTAAAGTTGGGACCATCTCCGAGGGAACCCCAAGCGGTGCGTTCAATTCATAGAGCGCACCTCTCCACTTTCCATGCGCACTCGGCTTGCATATCGATGGCACGTTGGTATGCGCGCCCACGTGCCCCGGAACGCATCGTCAGTGCCCCGCCTGTGCCCCGCCAGTGCCCCGTCAGTGGCCCACCAGTGCCCTGCCAGTGGCCCGGCGATGCCACCGCTTGTATACGACGATGCCGTCTCATTGCTAGTTCATTAACGTGCACATTTATAAATAGCACGGAAACAGCCTCGTTGCGTTACTAAATAAACTGAAAATACTGATTACCTAATCATATTTTGTACGCAAATTAACTTAGACGTAAAGAAATGTACTGTAGCTTAGTGTTAGCGATACTACTGGCTTTGGAAGCCGCTACTGGCGAGGAATTTATATGATTTATAAAATAAATACTTATTATACATTGGTGGTTGTTTATGATAGATGTGTCATTCGTTCGCGGCAGGCGTCGACTGTTGTGGGGTTGCGTAACTGTTCCTGACTCTGACCACTACATAACGCTACATTAGTTACCGTCTAATATCGTTTGAAGGGAAAGTCAATTTAGCCGTTTTTTAGGTGTTTTCGACGACATGTCCAGTGAGATTTAGATGTGAGGTTGTCTGAGAGACGCGTAATAACTGTATTTAATTTTATTCTATTTCCTCTTGCCGGTTACTTCACTCAGGCGACCACAAGCCACCGGTGGTGCGACCGCTCGTTCGTCAGCTATTTACATAAAACGTATCAATCTCGTAGCTGTCTTTATAACACTATGCAATAGTTATTATTTGACGCGCGAGTGTAACATATTCACCATCCGTGGTTGAGATGGAAGCGTGCCAGCGTGCCAGCGTGCCGGCGTGCCGGGCGGAGGATCGCTCAACGCTGAAAGCATGCCAACTGGCTCATAAGAAGAAAGCAAAACTTTCCAAAAGTTGTGGGAACTTTGGCTGGATGTGACCCACATCACCTGCCGCGCCCGCCCGTGGGCGTCGGCTCCCTCTATTATTTAAGTTTTGTCGATAATTTTTACTTAAGTAGAAAGACTCTGAGACTTCGGCTTCTCTTAATTAATGTCTCCGTGGACACATATGCGGTCATCTCACCAGGTTTCGGTTATAGGTACGTTGTGGCCCATGGGAATAGGGTACCTACTAGAGGTGTGCAACCTCTTATTGAATAACAACCCTGCCGTTAAATGGTGGCTAAGGTCCACAACTACTATACTACCCAACTCTATATGATATCAATCTTCCCCGTGGTTCCGGCGAGCCATTTTCTTGCATTTTTATATGCTTGTTTTATTATTGTCTTTATTAATGAGTAGTTTGCTCCGACAGGGAATCGAACCTAGGACTCTTTCGTTTTACGGTTAGGTTAATACCAATTGGGCGACAACAATAAAAGCCATCGGGCTGTGACCGCTTCGCTGATATCACGTCTAGATATTAATTCAGTTTTTACATCTGGATATTAATTCAATATCTGCAATATCAGCTGAAGGCACAATAGGTTTAAAACGTTCGCATCTGGATCAACACCGACCGATACGTAGAAGAGCGAGACAAACAGAACGAATTGATGCGTCAAAACTGCGCGAAAACATTATTGATGGCGGCCGGCGGCTGCGGCGCCTTTGTGCGATGCACGAGCCAATTTAAGTATGGGGTTTCCACCTCGGACCGTTAAATTGCCAAACACATGCGGAACGAATTAAAACAAATGCTTGTTATCATTTAAAAGGTACAGAAACTGTCTCCGGCAGGACCTGATTAAAACACTTTCGGTGGTATTTTGTCAGTAATTAATAACATTTATAAGATACTTATTGAAATTAGTATACATTATTACAGTCTAGTAACTAGGCAAGAGTCTGAAAGCGACACTTTTTACAAGCTTTTTATTAGCTTCACCTGTATGTTTGTATGTATGTTTGTAACCGACTTCTTTGGGCGCGATTTTGACCCACTTT
>DWKA01000477.1:0-16663 GCA_018249155.1 Panoquina ocola ocola
CATACAAAACTGTCAAAGAGCAGTATTCCTAATATGAATTGCAGGTGAATCATTCGCATTTGACGTTAGATTCATAAAAAGATCATATTATGATTCGTGTAAAGCTTCCATTTTAGACCCGCAGATCATGAATCTGTGAAGATTAAGTCAATAAAACCTTAGATACACTTCCAAAATGTTACTATTCAACTGCAATGCCATCTACACCAACTACATTTGTTAGAAGCTCATCTACAGATGTATCCTCAATGTTTTCCTGTTGGCGAACATGTTTTTGTATTTGTCCGTGTCGAGAGCAGTTCCATCGCATGGCTAGACAATCACGAACGCTACTTCTTACGTTGGTACCCTCGTTAACCGCCGAGCGGAACCGCCGAAGTGTAGTGCAATCTACGGAAAAAATGTGTTCTACTACTGAAGATATTGCCGCTACAAAATTATAATCATCGTTATTCTGAAATATTTCATCTGTTAAATCAATTCTCACGAGAAATTACGAGCGATAATTAACTTGGATGATTTCACCATTCCATTGAGTTAAAAGTAACTTTCGATTATTGCGTAGAGTCAAATCATTTGCAGGGGTTAGCGTAAAAAAGTACTTAATACAGTAACAAGTAGGTAGGTATACATTTTATTGTAAATTACTATGCCATAATGTGAAACATTAAATAAAGATTTGATGTATGACATATTACAACTTATTATACCTCATTCAAAATAAAAGTAATTCTATAAATTAAACACAATATGTGTTATTTAAGACGACTAAACAGCATGGCATTATCAAATATAATAATAAGTATTGAAAAACAATATAAACATTATACGAAACAAAATATTATTATTGCCAGTATCATAACACAGCCCTCACACGCAACTTTCTTCGGAAATGACCATCGATCAATGTCCAATAACGTAGGGCCGTAGACACACGGACGCACATCCGTTTCCGATTACATCTGAGACATGTGTGACCAATGAGCATTATCTTAGTAACAAAACACCTGGCCATAACACATGGTGTAGGTATTAGGTTTAGGTATAATGAGGGGTAGATAGAAAATTACGTTCATACGTGTATTTAATACAGATTTGAATACAATTCATTTCATTAAAATTCATAAAATACAGAGTTCATAAAATACAGATTTGAATTTGAATAAAATTGTAACTGGTTTAAAGGTAATTGATTTAATTTACACTGCAAGAAAATATTATTTTATGACGTAACGATACATTGTTTCATTCAATTCAATTTCTATCGTTACAGTTTAACGTTGGTATTTTTGTTAGTGTTAATTTTATATTTTTCGTATCCCATTAACTCTTAAGTTAACCCAAAAACTTTTTTATCTTTGAAACACAACATCAGTAAATCTACATCTGCTATATAACTTTACGTATAAATAGCTTGCATGTACATACAACAATCACAGACTTAATTGATCACCTAACTGATCGCATATATTAATGTACGACGTAATCCAAGATTAATAACAATCACAATAAAACAAAATACATTCACTTAACTATCTGTTAAGCCAACCTTAAACCATTTTCATGGAACCGTAATTCAAATTGATAATTTTAGACAAAACTAGAATAGCTCCAAATTTATCTCGCAATCGCAACAAAGGGTATTTCTCAGTTGCGAGAGCGAGACAGCAACACTCGTAACAATCACTTTTCGTAATCAGCCCGCGGTATCGGAGACATTTTTAGACGAGGTCGTGACTCTGTTCCATTGCGGTCAAATATCTTCGACTGGACGGTCAATTTATGATCCTATCAAACGTCGAGCATATTCAAACCTTATGATAAAGAGAATAGAATCAATATTCGCTTGGGACAGGGCACCGTCACGTGTGGCCGAGAAGAAATGACAGTTCCAAGACGTAATTGAACCGTGAATGAAACTATTGTGATCTGAGTCGGCCATCGTTCTGATCCTACGTGGCCTGAACACAAATTGAGCTGTCACGGCACTCATGGCAGACATCGCCCGAACCCCACAGCCATATTAAGTATGTGATGTGGAATATTATCTGCACCTGTTGTATTACGCAGTTGTATTATACTATTGACATCCTTATCCGATCATTGACGTCTTCCTACTTTAAATGTCGTTTACAAGCAACTCAGCATCGTCATCATTACAACCCATAATCGTCCCACAGCTGGGCTCGGGTCTCCTCTCACAATGTGAGGGGTACACGCTATAGTACACCACGTTGGCCAAGTACGGATTGGCAGACTTCACACACCTTTGAGAACACTATGGAGAACTCTCAGGTGTGCAAGTTTCCTCACGATGTTTTCCTTCACCGAAGACTATAACTAGTAATAGTTACATAGGTTGACGTAAAATCAAGCAGCCCACCTGATACTAAGTGGTCATCGTATGGACCGAGATCCTATGGACACAACAAACACCAGAGGCACAACAGTAAGAGGATGAAGATAACTATGGAGAAAGGTAATTTTATCAGGTAAAAATCCATGATTTTATTGGGTAATACACAGTTGGTGAACTTCGATACAGAGCATTGACCTTAACTTGGTCTGATGTACTGTTATAAACCACACTCCAACCGCCGGCCTAAATCGAACCAGCACCATAATATGACCACAAACTGGGCTATAGCGTTAAAAAAAATTAAAACAAATAAAGATAATTTATTTGGTTGTTCGCAGGACCTGTGCCACCTCACCGCGGACCACAAGCGGCCGTTCGTGGAGTACAACATACACATCTACAGAGATTGCCGCAACTGATGCATTCACAGATCTACAAACATGTTCAGGAGTTGATACCTAATTTGCAGCGAAGACGTTAAGTAGTCGACCGTTACTCTGATGACTAGAGATTAAATAACAATTTTGTAATCAGTGCAATAATTGGGTCCATCTGTTATTGTGACTGGCAACCTCTAGCACTGCGGTGTTGCCAACACGTAAAATGAATAATTAAATCTTATTTGTATTTGTAGGAATAATACATATTATACATTCCAAAACGTGCAATTATACATCCATTTCCGTCCTCTAAAAAGATATTTTGGTAACGTTCATTTTGATTTTTCGATTATCATTCCTAATTCAGCTTTAATAACGTTTTTAGGGATATTTTCTTGCAACTAATTATCACAGAAATGTGACGAAATCTAAGATTTTTTATGTCGGTGGTAGCTATTTTTTTTACTTTAATTAAGTTATGTTTTAAGATTATTTTGATGTACATATTTTATTTTACAATTTTGACTTTACACTGAATTATGCCTAGTATAAAGGTTATTGTTATGGATTATTGTTTTACTTTTTTATATATATTTGACGTAAAGATATAATTTTTTTGTATTAAAAATATAAGTATAATACTCAATTTTGTATTTGTAGATCGCATGGCATTGGGGGATTTTATATCAGTGCAAAAAAAATCCAGTGAACTTTAAATGAATTCATTATTTAAATTAAGTTATACTTATAAAATTATAGGTTACACATTCCGAGTTTGTACTTAATTAGTTTTAGTATTTTTCTGGTTTACTTTCAGGATTTCATTATTCGAAATATACATGAATTAGAGTACGAATGCGGTAACAAATAAGTGTAATCAATTTTAACAGTATCATTGAAACATACGTCTAAATCTTTAGCTCATGAACATATTTCATTAGTAATACCGAATAAGGAAAAATCAACACCTACGCATTTATATTTAATTTTAACCGATTTCAGAATAGGAAATTCTCAATAAAATTCATGTATATTTTTTATGTTTGTTAGCTCATAACTCCGTCATTTGTGAACTGATTTGAAAAATGACTATCTTTTTTTTTCAAATCTACAAGTCTGTGTACAATAGAAAGAAAATGTGGAAAATTTTGAACATCACAAAGTAGAGAGCAACAGAACATAGACAAAACAGAATAGACTGGAAGGCGCAAAACACGGATTAAATTATTGTATACCTTAAAAATGGTAGTTGGCTTTATATGAAGTATTTGTTCACCTTTATTTTTTGTTAAAGTACTGCTATGAAATTCGCTTCACATTAGGACTTTAAAATCAGTTGATTTAAACAGAATGATAATTTTAATCAATTCATGAATTTACTATATCTACTTATCTGTTATTTTCCTTATGCGAAGTTCGTGTCTTTAGAAAAAAATATAGTAATGAAATTAACATAGGTAACGATTATAATTTTACTTCTCATAGCAATAATGTTGTATGTAGTATGAGATAAGTAAACTTGGTGTAAGCACTTGTAGAAAATTTAAACATCACTTTGAAATCACAATTTTAATGGCCGCTATGGCTTCTTAATGAGGATTATATTATATTATAAGCTGTAGGTAGGTTAATTAGAATAATTAGATTAATATCTTGCCATATTTAGGTATCTCAATAAATTACAGGTTTTTTGTTATATTTAAATAAACTTATACAGTAAAACTAAATTTGTTTTGTAGAAACCAAGATCTGATATTGAGTTAATGTTATACTCCAATAACTGTGTATATGAGAGCCTTCTTACATGTATTTATGCTGGGAATCTGTTATGTTATGTACCTTGTGTTACTTAGCGACTTGTGTAACAATTAACAGAAATATTCGTAACTAATGTAATGAACTGATGTCATTAGTAACTTATGTAACTATGGAAATTAATAAATTGAAATTTATTTTTAATAACAATATTACATTAAATGTCTGTCTTTAATGTTACGTAACATTATAGGAAACATTGGATTATAGTTTTAACACTTTTAACCGACTTTTATAGTTACATTAATTAGAAAGTGCAATATAATATTCCTTATTTTACAACTTCCGACCGTATAACCAGCTTCACAAATTATTATATTTATTATATTTCCTAAATGTAACTAATTCATAACATGAGGATTGTTTTGTGCTTGAGGTGACAGTCTGACACCAGGTTTGTAATGAAAATAAATTGTTTATAAAAAAAATCATAAAACTTGTTGTATGAAAATAATCTCAAACATTTAATTTATCTATAAGTATCTACTTTTTTAAGTCAAGAATACATAATTTATTTCATTGATATTGGTACGGATGAGTAATCTCATTATTATTATGTATATCTTGAGAATCGCCTTAATTTAGTTTAGGTATTTTTAATAGATGCATTATAATATTTCATGTTTTTTAATTAATATACGTAACACATGCATTCAGAAATTAATAATTGAATAAATGAACCAACAAGCAATTAATTGCAGCTGTTGAGGCCGCACTGTAATATCAACGCACAGTATCAACGTCTATACATAATTACGAGTATGTGGATTTTTTGTTTGATAAATTCTAGTTTCAAAATTCGTAAAATAAAGTTGTTGTTTATATTTTACTATGGTTCAGCGCTTCCACGAGTCGTAATGTTTTTGCCTTGTTTTGCAGACTGGCATTGTGTTAACATAATAATATTATGTTATTGTCTATTTTAACTTCAACATTTAAATAAAATTGTAATTCAAGTTACACTTAACGGACGTATTATTATAAAAGAAGGTAACTCAAATATTTCAAGAAACTGTAACAACTTCATTACATTTTTTAAAAATAATATTAGCGAATTGAAATTATAACTACAATTGTAAGATCTTTAGTAATTAATATAAATTAATTATGAAATTATCTAATTATATTTAAGTGCCCACAAATTTGTATTGTAGGTGTAAGTAACAATTAAAATGTAGAAGTTTAATAAAGCTTTTTATTCATCCGCCTTCTGGGAATTCTCGAAGGACCATTTAATTCGTCACTCTCAAATAATGCGAGGAATAAAGAATAGGTAGTGTCATTTAATGAAAATGCCTCAAATAGCTTTAATTTACCAGGCGAGGAAAAATTTTAGTATTTGAAGACCTGAGCAAATATCCATTTTTATAGGTGAACCAACTCTCATTGTTGATGTTGTCAGTCTGGAAAAAATAGAGATACAAGATGGTACCTACTGGCCCCCCGCCGGACACGACATGAGTGGTATTTCTGCAGTTGGCTTAGGAAGACATAGCGGTGATAGTCTCGGTACACTTCAGATAAAATTACCAGTAACATGTGATTATTTATGTCATAAATATTAAAGTATTGCTCTGCCAGTCACCTGGGAACCGGCTTCTTCCCCCTTACATTGCCCGGGTCATTATAGTAAAATGTCTCGACAAGATTGTTTAACCAAACATAATAATATCTAGTTAACAAAAAAACCTAGCAAAGGTTTCTGTGATCTGCTTAAGTATACGAGATCACAGAATACTGATCAAAAAGACAAATTCTTTATCCCCATAGGCCCATATGAAGAATCGAAGCTTAAATTTATTCGCGATCGACCTATCATGTTTATTACCATACTGAATAATTTTATTTCTATTTTATTTATATTGGTTATCTTTGTCACTTATAGATTATTTATAAATTAAATATAATAATATACTATCAGATACTAATAAAGCTTAGGAGTTTCTTTGTTTGCTTGAACGTACTAATCGCAAGAACTACTGGTCCGACTTGAAAAATTTTTGCTATACAGTATATTATAACCACAATATAGGAATTTATAACTGTCTTTCTGTTAACACTTGTAAATTAAAATCGTGACGGGATCGGCGCAGTGACATCAAAACAAGGAAGTTATCAAAATCACAGTCGAAATTCCAATGAATTCGCTAGTGAGTGAGCGAGTGAATAAGATATAGGTAAGGTGTTACGTTTCATGAGTTCGAATGAATGAGTATGATAACCGCGCTCGTGGAATAACGTAGATAATCTGTGGAAGCGTAGTGGAGTGAGTGAGCACCAACGAACTGCGGAGTAGTTTCACTTGAATCGGATCGCAGTTTGGCGTCGAGTGTGGACGTGTTTTTGTCATTTTGTTGTGCGCGTTGCTAATAGTATTCTTTATCGAAAAGTACCGGTTCTTCAATAAAAGTGGTAAGGCAACATTTTAACATAACATTTTGTAAATTTCAATAAATCCATTTCAGTATTTTTAAGGTACCTAATAGACGTCAATTAGGTTAAGTTTACCTACATGGTAATGACTACGTATTTTTGTTTATATTAAGCTATGGAACTAATAAAGTGCGAAATCAATTGTTTCCGGTGTTTTATGCGATTTAAAATTAATTTACTTTAAGTTTACATATTAAACGTACTAATTGGACCTTTCACAATAAACTACCAAGATTATAGGCTAGATTAAATTGTTTGGATACGGTAGCCTCTGCGCGGCTTTAAATACTCTACAATTAAGTATCATTAATTTTCTATATTTTATAATTAGTTAATAATCTAGAACTGTCTTCGTCGTTTGAGTTACTGTAACGCCATAAATTGAATAAGCAAGTCAAGGACTCGCAGGTCAGACGTGCGCTTGCGCCGTTTTATGTTTAGTGGTGCGCCAGTGACGCCAGTGGTCTGTTCCCTTCGGCTATACATAAATTCATGGATTTACTAACCCTTCGATGTTCTCGCGAATCCTGCCGGCCGAGCTATCACCCTCTATGTTATGTTAGTCGCCAAACGACTTGCAGTATTCCGGCTGGGAACCAGTTATTTGTTCCCTGTTGTTTGTCGGCAACGTAATAGGTAGTAATTATCCCTGCGGGATTCATGAGCGAAGATGGTCACTCACCACCACACTCCTGTCACCCCCTCGCTGGACAAAACGTTGAGAAAATGAACCTATGATGACATTCGTGCAGAAAATTAATGTCACGCCATTCACGGCCATTCCGACGCGGTACGCGTATTGGATAAGACGTAAAAAATGAAAAAGTGAGAAAACACCTATTTACCTAGGTACCTATTTAATTTTTATGTGCTTTGCCGGCACGCAACGAGCAGAAAATTGTAGGAAATATTATACCAACCTAGGTAATAGTCGAAAGACCTAAAATATAAAATGTAAGTAGGTAGGTATACATTTTAAAGTCCAAAGTTGGCATGCCAAAAGGAGCAGAAAACTCATGACATGTTTATATTTCTTTATTTTCGACAGCACCTGAGGTCGGTGGTAAAGGTAACTCAGAGTCCCGAACTTGTTTTCAAGCCACAGCATAGGGAAAACTGGGGAAGTCCGGGTAAAGTGGATACCCTCTATTATTTCAAAACGATAGGATAGAATACGAGATACTACACCCTGCCTGCCGTAAGAGACGACTAAAAGGGGGCTTCCAGAGTTGCGGGCGTTTAGAGTGGAAGCTCGACCCGTGCAGACCAGCAACTCCGGGAAAGACTGTATGTGTGGCCGCGTACCGTCGTAATGGGGTAAGTCGTTGCGGGACATTTAGTCGACCGTTATTGGGCACCGCTCTCGTAGGATTCCGCTTGCATTCCATTGGAGATCCCAGAGTCCTCCACATAGCGCCGATGAAGGCTACCGAGGTGGGTTTTAATGCTGTAAGAATCCCGCATAACACGTGTTGTACCCACGGCACTGGATGCCTTTTTAAGATAACCCCGATCAACGCTTTGTGGAAGACTCCAGAATCTCCAAAGGAACGCAACCGGAGTCCACCATGCACGGTGCCCAACGCTGGGCCCATCACTATTTACGACGGCACGAGCCACACATATCGTCGCTCTTCCCGGGGTTACTGATCAGCGTCTGCTTGAGCTCCTAGTTAGCCACCCGCAACCCCGAAAGCCAACCTCCATGTTAGTCGCATCTTACGACGTAGCTCGTATTCTGATCCTGAGCTACTGGGACAACAACATGTACCTTCCTATCTGCCTACAACAATTAATATGACAATTAAAAAAAACAGAGAAATGAGAATAAAATGATGCACTAACGTTAACAGATAAATTTCCAAATTCCACGCTCTTCTGTTTAAATCAATAGATAAGTAAATAATCGAAAAGAAATTTAAACAAACAGAAAACTGAATATCTATTAGCTTTCACCGGACAGCTCTTATTTTTATTATCATGGAAGCAATAAACACATTAGTAGATTTATACTTGAAAAAATGAAAGTTTTTAGAGCAGTTTTATTGGTATGTTAGTGCAATAAAAATACGACGAAACAATATAAATATAATTATCGTCTTTGTATAACTAGATAATTTACATAATTATACAGATTAAAGTGTAAAGAAAGAATGAATGAGTTATTACTTAACAAACTTTTTCAATTTAAAATGCGTAAAATTGTATTATTATTGTTATTTTATTATACCTTGTAGGTAATGTGTAATTTTTGACTCACCTCATCATACATACCTATATCTTTCTTACTCGCACGCTAAACGAAAATTTTCTCCTTATGGATGAGGTACTTTAGAATAAAGTACAAAGACACAAAAGACCACAAGGTTCGTTTGTGGCATTTCTTACGCCAAAATTGAAGAAAATATTATTGTCCCGAGGTACAAGGTGTCCCATGGTACAAGGATCTCCCCTATGTGGAAAACATAGCTAAAAAGTTTCCATGAACTTGAAAAAGTGGAAGATTTGTCTCTACCGTACACAGGCAGTTGTCTATTTTCCATGTATTACGTTCTCTTTTCTTTGTGAGGTGTAAACAAGTCGTAAAGCGGTCAATAGCTCGTTCTACCACCTCCGTCCACCAGCGCATGGAAATTTCTCGCGAACACTCCGCAGCGGAAAGAACCCGCTTTCGTAATACAAGCGCCGGTCGCGCCGGTAATCTCAATAATCCCAATCCAACCAGTTATTAAGCCGTTGTATTGTGGAAAATTGTTAATTAGAAGCGTGTAAATGGCTCTTAGTTCATAGCTAAAATTGATTGTTAATTTTAATGCATTTAAATCATTTTTCTCTGTTTGGTAATTGTTTGGTTTATATAACTACTAGTGCTAGCTAGCATACCCGCCCTCGCTTCACTTCGGGAAAAATAGGATACATAATTATGCCCCCCTTTAAGGTTTGTTTACGGAATAAAAACTATACTATGTATGTCCTTCCTGGGGTCTTAAATCATCTCCGTGGCAAATTTCAATAAAATCTGGCCATTAGTTTCGGAGTCTATCAAATTCAAACATACAAACATTCGAATATTTCTTCTTTATAATATTAGTATAGATGAATTCTACAAATTCAATGGTCATGTATCAATTTTCTATGGAAATTGAAATGCTATACGTAGGTACCTATAATATGTTTTTGTCTACAAACTGTAATATTGATGGTACCTACCTACTTTTTTCCCTCAAAAGTAAAATATCTATTTATTGCTTCTTAGAAAAATAAATGTGTGAAAAATACAAAAAAAAGTCTTCGATGAACTGCCACGATTAAAAATGCTCTATTATATGAACCAAATCAATTCAACATTTAATCTGTTTAGAATAATAGAAAATAACTCCAATACAATCCGTGGCTTTAGATTTTGGCCCTTGCACACGTTAGTTACCTACAAGTGAATAAGAATAACTTGTAAAAGTTTTAAACAGAACTATATTTCATTGTCTTCTGCTGTCGGTGCGCGCTAACAGAAGAAACATAAAAATAAAAAACAATATAACTGTAGCTTATGGCCTAACGGTGTAATGCGACCATTCCACTGAATTATAATGACACATTAGCATAAGCAGAGGATGTGGATAATCGTGCTAAATCAACAGGCGAGTTATGTCACTCACATATCTGAATGTTGTGAAAAGGTTTTGTAATTACATACCTAGTATAAAACAAAGTCGCTTTTTCTGTCCTCATGTCCCTTTGTACGCTTAAATCTTTAAACCTGCGCAACGGATTTTGATGCGTTTTTTAGTAGATAGAGTGATTAAAGAGGAAGGTTTATATGTAGGTACAATTTATTATACTTTTACGTATATTTTTTCCCGAAGCGAAGCGAGGGCGGGCAGCTAGTAAAGAATAATAGGTGACTAATTTATTGGTAAATAAAAAAGAAAGACAATACGATTCTATGAGTAAGTGCGTAGTCCCCTCTTGGATCCCGTGTTGTGAATAGTGATCTATCAATGCACAGCCCAAACCACTGGACGGATCGGACTGTGGCATGCAGGTAGATGTTATGACGTAGGCATCCGCTAAGAAAGGATTTTGGTCAATTCTACCTCTAAGAGGATAAAATAGGGGATGAAAGTTTGTATGAAACTTCGTCAATTTTAAACCGATCGCACTGAAATTGGAGATTGAATAAAAATACTCTTAACGCGAGCGAAGCTAGTTATAACATAAATTAGGTAGAAATCTTACAATAGCTACTAAGCTTGTCAGAGTCTGGCCATCAATAAAGAAAAGCAATTGGAACGCCAACGCTGTGTCAAATACCGTAACCGCGAGTGTTGTGACACTGTCAACAGTGTGATACACGATACCACGGTAAATTAATGTAAATTTTTGGAAGTTTGGAGGCGGTCGGGTGTTGTACGGTGAGGAGAAGAGAAACCAGGTGCAGCGGCCCGTGATCAGCTAGATAGGTACGTCTGCCGTGTATTCCTAAAAATATGACCTACATTTCCTAAAAATATGACTCTCTTCCTTGATTAGAAGTAAAGTCAAATCAATTTTATTCGTACTTGGTTTTTACAAACATTTTTGGAAGTTAAAACTAAATAGGTACGTAGTTAGGTACGCCATCGCTTCTATAAATCCCTACCGCCAAGCCAAGTATGCGCATAAACACAGATGTCAGAATAAACCTCATAAAAAGAATAGACGATAATTATTATTATCTATTGTAGTGATAATTTATCGATGATGCATTACACGTACCTACGTACAATAAATATAGAGACAATAGAGAGGTAGAGACAAGTGAGACGAGGAAGCGATTCCAATTTTATGTCTCCGTTAAATTAATTAACAGTGTATTTCATTTTTACATACATAACTGAGTAGGTATATATATAAGTCATCCAGTCAGTTGCGTAAACCGAGGTTCCAGGTTCGTTTTTAAGTGAGACAAACATTGGGTCACGTGGCATTTGTCATGTCACCTCAGTACTACCGCGATATAAAGTGCTTGCTTAGTTATGTGCGAGTTTGTTCTTTATATTACTGTGTTGCGACGTTGTTTCATGGTTACTGTGAGAGGGCCAAGAATTGCCCGGAATGTGTTACACATATAATTGTGAATATATTATCAACATCATACTCTGGACTTACGTAGTTAGGATATTTTGTAAACAACAAATGTATTTTTTAATTCTCTCATTGAAATTTACAGCATTTTGCATGTTTCTAGGCCCTGATGCTAGAAACGCATTCAGCTAGTACCTATGTAAAGACAGATGAATAATATTTTACCTAGTTACCTATATTTAATATACTTAACATCATTATCTATGTATACCGTAATCCATATACCGTATCTTAGAATATACACAGTAAAATAAATGTGTCTACGTACACTGAGTAGGTATATTTACAAAAAACGAGCGATCCAAAAAATAGTAAATGAGTAACCTATGAATCTGCATTTTTTTTTTGTAATTTTGTGGTTAAAAATTAAACTTTACTGTATCAAAATATTTTGATTTTTTTTCCCTAAGAGGGTGAAATAAAGTTAGAAAACCCAGGCGTGAGCAAACGTGCTGCAATAGTTTGATTTTAATTAAGCGATGTCAAATGTGTGCTAATAACATTCTGTGTAAACATGGGACAGCCGAGGCCCAGGCCAAAGCCCAGGACAATGCAGGACATTGGCCTGGCTCGGTGTGAAAAAGTTAAACAATTGTATTGTTTGTCCGTGCGCTCGCCGCAACCGCAAATCGACGTAACACAAAAACAAACGACAATAGCTGCGCCGCGCCGGTTGCTCAAAACTTAGAAAAGTACTTCGTGTCGTCACGATTAGCAACCTTTCCATCAACCGTTATGCCGCTGCCACATCCACGGTAATGTTTGTGCTCAGTTACATCATTCTAAACTGTACTAATTGTAAGTCACGCACGTGGGAAAGGGACGGGTGGCCACCCGCTGGAACGAATTTTGTGGCATCGCATAAAAACATTTTAATCTTTACGCCAATAAGATGTAACTCAATTTTGAAGTACAATATTTTGTATATTCCAATAGGATAATACAATGTCCACTACATATATATGTACTTCACAAAAAGTACATAAACATGTTATGAAAAACCTTGTTGCGATGTCCGTAATCACCAGTGTCCGCGGCCTCCACTCGACAAGTTTTTATTTTCTTAATTAGTCTAAAGTCCGCAGATACTAAAATACCAGCGTAAAATCTTACGATCTGGATTTTGGCGGTCTGTAGTAAGACGAGCTAAATTATATTCGTAATAGAATTAATGAACATGATGTAATGAATAATTTACTAAACCTACTGGCTTTTTTATCGAATACTATTAGACAGTGGAATAAAACCAGTGGCGTTGGCCGAGAAAACATCGTGTGCGCTGTGTATAGGTGTTAATAATACAAAAGTTAAAGTTAAGTTAAATAACACATACTTCTCTCACTGGGAATCCAATTCGTGGTTGCTGTGGACGATACAATATACAAGACACACACGCACACACTACACACAACAGAAAGTCCCAGGCCGTCATTGTACCTCGCTGGGAATCGAACATTGGACCAGAATGGCAGTCCGGTATTATAATTATTGCGACACCTACAAATGCTGTAGGTTTCTCTTGTTAATTAATGGCCTATAATTTATGTGATTTGGGCAACGGAACCCTTTGTTCGTCAGGAATCGCCCACTTGGTCCCTTGTTATGCAGTTATTAGGAATAATATGTTACAATCTATTAACATATTTTGTAGACAAACACAATCTCAATTAGTACGTAATGGAGCAAAAAATATTATTTGAACTGCATCATCGTTCAATGTTTTTGGTACAAAAAACTTGTTTACTTTTATCGTAGTTTTTAACAGATTACAAAAAAGGCGGATGTTATCCACAATTCGTGACGTATGCATACTTATGTTTTTTAGACCGATTTAAATGATACAAACTGTATCTATTGAGTTCTACTGCAAAGTGGCCCTACATGGATGTGGTAAAATATTTAATAATGATTCTTATTTTTTTTTTATTAATTCCTATTTTTTTTTGTTACAGATTCAACAAATTAAAAATATGACGGAATCGGAAATTCGCGCCTTTTATACCGGCAAAAACTTTTTTATAACCGGTGGAACGGGTTTCGTCGGACTTTGCCTCATCGAGAAGATTTTACGGACGATACCGGAGTCGGGCAAGCTGTACCTGCTGATGAGACCGAAGAAAGGGAAAGATATATCTGAGAGGTTACAGGAGTTTCCGAAACATTCAGTAAGTATTATAATTATAACGAATAATTAACAGTAAAGAAATAATTACACAGTCACACAGTGGGCGAGTGGACTGTACGACCCTCCCAGGTAGTAGGTACCACTTGTAATGTATTCTGTTACGGCTAATGATGGGTGTAAACATAAACTTAAGATTAGACGGCTAATCTGTAATAATAGTCTCAAAATAGTTTAATTTACATTTAATCCAACTGTTCTGGGGGTGTACAGGTACATATAGAGAAAAATATCTTTCGCTTAGGTACGCTCAGAAAACGTGTGGCAATGACGTTTGATCTACAATAATTTTCTATTTAATGTATGAGTACTTCTTGAGGTTTGATGGTAACGAAATAAATAATTTCTACAAAAACTTATATAAATTCTGCATAATCTCAACAGCGTGATTTACAATTCATTTTGTAGCGCCATCTAGTATCAACCTATAGAAAGTCATAACATGTCATAAACAGGTGTTCGAGAAGCTGCTAGAGACCACGAGCACAGACGTATTCAACAAGATCGTGCCAGTGGCCGGCGACGTGGGGCAGGAAGGCCTGGGGCTGAGCGCGGCGGACCGGCAGACGCTGGTGGACAACGTCCACGTGGTGGTGCACTCGGCCGCCACGCTGGACTTCGAGGACAACCTGCACGTCACCGTCAACATCAACCTGCTCGGGACCAGGCGGGTCGTGGAGCTGTGTAAAGAAATTAAGAACTTAAAGGTGATTTACGAAGCGTTTAGTTGTGTTATTGACGATAAAATCAATCTTGTGGGCTCTAAACATTTTAGCCCAATGTTTAAGTGTACATTGGAGTATTTTATACACACTTTTTAGTGGGACTAGGGTAGCGAGCGAACGAGCTTGACATTTCACATCATTATATGCCAGTTGTGGCGGAAATACCGCACCTACCGACTGTATTTATTAACACAACAAAGGTGATTGATCATTGAGGAAACTGGAACACGGCTGAAGTAATATTGAGCATTTAATGATACCCATATACCTCATTTCATAATATAAGATAACGCCTCGCTATGACCTTGATCTGACTATCGTAACTCTCCGAAGGTGATGGTCCACGTATCATCAGCGTACGTGAACTCGTACCTGACGGAGGCGCACGAGAAGCTGTACGAGCCGCCCGCTGACGCCGAGAAGATCATCGGCATGGTCAACACCATGACTGAAGAGGCTCTCACTAAAATGGAAAGGGAGTAAGTTTAAATTATAAAAATAGTATGTAAATAACAAGTCTACCTGTTGCCGCCACTCCCGATCACCTTGAACAGAGAAGGCAACCTTTGTTATCAGACTTGTCAGCTACGAAAGATAAGAGAACTGGAAAACAAGATTGACTTTCAAGTCTTACGAAACCTTAATATAAGGCCTACACTCCACCAAAGCGGAGACGAGACGAGCTGAGAGATGTTTTTGAACAACCAATAAAATTTCGCTATTCACACATCTCGTCTCCGCTAAGCTGCTGTGGAGATCGCTAAGCGGAGACGAGAAATATGAAAAGCGAAATTTTATTGGTTGTTTAAAAAACATCTCTGCGCTCGTCTCGTCTCAGCTTAAGTGGAGTGCGGGCCTAAGCATTTAAAATATTGGGATCAGTGGGGTCATTTACTCTCCCTGGGTAGTTCAATGAGTTCTGTACTACAGTGAGTGTGTTGTTGTGGTCGCAGGATCCTGCAGAGCCACCCCAACACGTACACGTTCACGAAGCACCTGGCGGAGCACGAGGTGGCGCGCGGCCCCTTCCCGCGCGTCATCGTGCGCCCCACCATGAGTGAGTGCACCACTACAATTTGTCATTTAGACCACTAATATTAGTATAGTCAACTGCATGAAACGTGGCAAAAGTCGAAAAGAAACATTTTAGATGCGCAGAAGTTGTTTTGCTCGGCTTTTTGTTACGCGCATCTTACTGTCTCTTTCAGACTCTTGCCAAGTTCCGTGTCCATGACTAAACGCCATTAGATTAGGCATTAATAATCTTTGATTTAATTATCGTTACCTAGCTACCCGCCCTCGCTTCGCTTCGGGAAAATTATAGTATACTAGTGGCCCGCCCTCGCTTCGCTGCGGGAAAACTTCTCCAGTTCATCTTAAAATCTAAAAAGTATTACAAATAATATTGTGGAAAGAGTAAAAGTAGTTTGCTGAACACAACCCTTCGGTAAGGAACCGACCACGCACCTCAGCCGCGCGGCATGGTATCTTGCAGAGCACCATCTGTGGCCACCGCACCGCCGCGCATTATTTTGCCGTGATGTTATTTTAAAATCGCGATATCTCCGAAGGTATTCATTTAAATCGAATGATGTAAAGGGCAATTTTGTTTTATATGAAATACTTGTGATGAATAACGTATTTA
>DWKA01000478.1:0-16661 GCA_018249155.1 Panoquina ocola ocola
CGGACCAGTAGTTCCTGAGATTAGCGCGTTCAATCAAACAAACAAACTCTTCAGCTTTATAATATTAGTATAGATTAATTTAAACTGGAGCATATTCGAATGTAGAAACAAAATACATTAATATTTTTCTCTTTTCAATTTTGTACGGAACAGAAGGTTGTCTACAATTTGTTTCGTACACTTTCGCTTTACTTTTATAAGTTTGCAAGGAAATTCATAAAATATTTACTGTTATACATTACGGTCAAGCTTCATTGTGTTCTAGCTCACTAGGCGAAAATCGAAGGCTCAGTGCGAATTGAAATCACGCTGTCCTACTGCAAGAAACCGTTCCCCCCGGGAATTTCTACAGCAAAAAGCTAATTAGGCCATTGGAGAGTTATTTTTTGGGCTGCAATTTTAGAGGACGGAACTTAGTTTCATTGATGTTTAAATCCATGTTTGCGGAGTCCCCTCCTCTGTTATGTCGGTGAAAAAATATTATCATCAAAACAAAAACTTTGTGTCAAATTTGAACCCCAAATAATGAACCATATACTCAAATAACGATACTTACGAATATTCTACAAAAACTTTGAAAAAGATGCACTGACCTGTATATTGACCTGTGTTATACAGATATCTTATAATTTTTTGTCAACTACAAATTGCTGACTCGGTTGAGTTTAATTCGGTCTCAATAATTTACCCAAATAGTAATCTGAATCAATAATTACCTATCACATAAAACATACGATATAGGTAGATACATAAAACTAAATTAAATCACGACGACATCAATTATTATAATTATTGATTGTCAAGGACAGCTACTAAAGATGTTTAGAACAAAATAACACGAAATAGCCGACGTTTATACGGTTCCGTAGTCTAAAGTAAATCCTTATAGTTATATTAGGTCCAGATGGACCGGACAGACAGATGTCTGTCCGCAACTTACTCATAAGTCAGGGAACCTCAATCTTAGAAAGGAAGGGGTGATAGTTATTTTCATAAAAATATAAGGGAGTGCTTCATTTTCTGTCAGTACATAAGTGACGATTTATATTTTCATGTTTTACTAAGTGGATTTAATAACGACCTAATCGCGAAATTTACAGCCACGGTACCCTAAAATGCGTGTGGTCTGACGCATATTTTGCCTGGTTTTATAAATAAAATTATCAATAAGGAAATAGCAAGAGCTATAATGATCGTACGATACGATCGTTCAAGAATAATCGAATACTACTAATGTACCTAATCATTTCGGGCTATTTTTAAATTAGGACTCAATAAACGATTAGGATTGAAAACAATGTACCTATCTATATTATTATATAGATTGGATTGGACTCACCTATATTCGTGCGATAAAAAGAAAGTTCCTCGAATCGGACAGCCGTTGGGATTCTTTAGTTTTCCGTTGAACACCTTCTTGTACAGATCGAAGTTATTCAGATTGACAGCTCCGTCGAAGGTTAAGATGATCATTTGCGGTGTCTGAAACAGTTGCATAGTGTACAAATATGTAGAAAACATAGTTGTTTTTACACTATAAAGTATTTTTTGAACTAAATTTATCCCACAACTGGACTCGGGTCTCCTCTCCCAATCTGTGGGGTGCTAATGCCATAGTCTACCACGCTGGCCTAGATCAGATTGGCAGTTTAACACACCTTTAAACACGTTATGGAGAACCCTCAGGAGCGCAGGTTTCCTCACGATGTTTTCCTTCACCGAAGCAAGTGATAATTAACTTGAAATACGCACATAACTGAACATTTCTGAAATTATACTTAATATGTTTCAGTACCGATTTTTGCTAACGGTAGCAAACTTACATCTTCCGGATCCAAGCCTCCTGGAATAAGAGTTCCATCCTTAGAGCAGAAGCAGTATGGCAACTGGCATTCCGCGGGGTCGCACTTGGTCGCCAAATCTAGAGGAGCTTCAGTTATTGGGGCGGGAGCTGCAAGAAATAAATTAAGATTGTAAATATTTAATGTCAGTTAAAAATTATATACCTAACTTAGTGCTTAGACTTTTGATCAACAAATTGCTACACAAGCTTACTGGTAAAAAATACTTATTTTGTTATACTTATTTAGGAGTAATTTGGATAGGAGTTAAAGTTTGTGCAGGAAAAGTACAAGAAGTTCAAATCCAGCTTAATTAAGACAAAGATTCTACATAAGTACATACACATAAAAGTAGAATGTATAACAGTTTAAATAAATGAAAAAGAAATGACCACAGTACCACAGACACATACGGGTACGAAATAAGTACGTAAGTACTGTCATATGCAGGGAACTTGGCAAAAGTCTGAAAGAGACATTTAGATGCACAGAACAAAAATCAGAGCAAAAAGACTTCTGCGCATCTAATGTCTCTTTCAGACTCTTGCCAAGGTCCGTGCCCATGCCTATAATATAATTAAAAGTAACATACTTGTAGCAATAGGACCGCATCGAGCTTCCGCTTTGAATGTACAATACTTGCTGATATCATCGAAGTATAACCCAGAGGGACATCTGTTCAAGTATGGGTAGCCGTCGACGCACTGAAAATAAAGAGAAATTTATTAAAAGCGAAACGATTAACGAGTAGTCTACAATCTACATGATTGACGACGAGACAAGTAATGGCCTCTTCGTTGAACGACATAACGACCCAATAATAATTCAGGTGATGCTGCCAAAACCGTTATAAAATGTTTAAAACATTATTTAACACTATAAAATTTACTGGTGTGGAAGCACCTTTAAGCTCCACGCACATTTAGAAATTATCGTGTGTTGTATTGTTGTTGGGGTCACTATTGTCGTGTTGTCCAATGAAGAAACAGCCACAGCTAAAACATTTGTTATACATCTACCCGTAACTTGGCAAGAGTTTGAAAGAGAGAGTTAGATGTGCAGAACAAAAAGTAGAGTAAAACGACTTCTGCGCATCTAATGTCTCTTTCAAACTTTTGCCAAGTTACTCGTCGATGACTTAACCTATTTATCATGAATATTTTTCTGTGACCAAACATAATGTAAGCTGCACATAAATCCGCGAAATAATTTAAACACGACGAATCATTGGATCACTAAAAGCAAACATTTGCAATCCAATCTGCAAAATGCAAATGTGTCTCCAATAAGTACCTACGTACATTGTAATTCGTGAACCCTAGCATTTCCGTATGTCTGTTATAATGGAAGGTCGAGATAGGAAGGCCAGATCGAAATCAACTGAACACTAGAATCTCAGCATTATCAAGGTAGGGGTCGATATAGACCCTGGCCGTGAGACAGGAATATTGTAGGCCGAACTACACGTATGTAGCTACTTAATATTCATACATAATCAATGCGTTTATTTAGCATACATATTGCAGTTACGTGCTACAAGCATTATAATGAAGCCGTCAATGGACAATATGTAAAGAAAGTTACATTTTGATCTTGTCGCTTGTAAAATAAATGTATTTTTAATGCATGCATTTAAGGTAATTTTAATAATGATTTCATTAGCTGGTAGTAAAAACCACAATGTCTAATCTTGGCATAATTTGCTTTAGTAATATGGTAAATATTTTAAGTACCTACGAACTGGTATCTAATGCGAGTATAATGCTTATTTATGCCGTAATCACCCACACTTAAGTCGGAAGTGCATCATGTAATCATCTTGTTGCATAATTTATTCGAGCATGCAAAATACATCGGATTCGTAACTATACTGATATTGAGGTACGATGATTCATTAAATGTTAATTATTGTTACAATCATATCTTGTACAATTATAATAGCCTCAATGTCTGTTTGAAAAACATTATTATTGGAGGTCGATATTCATCCATTACATTTTTAAATAATCATTTTAAGAATGTTTATCTGTTTGCTTTCGCATCGTAACGAATATTATGCAATTGTCACTAAGGTGTAATCGTTAGGGAAAATAATTAGTAATTGTTTTGTCAACGCCATTAAACATAGATTCCTGTAGAATGATTAACTAAGAACATACATCTATTAGGACCTTACTTTGACACACAATTTAAAAAATATTGTAAACTTTCTTTTTTCTATTTTCGTTTCATTTATACAAGATTGAAGACAATAAAAATTGCTGACTCAACTTTCTGTATACCTACATACGTAATTGTCTATATCTACGACATTGTAATCAGAACATTTAACGTTTACAGAATGCATTACATTATACTTATAGAGTAACAATAAGACCCGTAACGGCCACAATATCAGCATAACAGAAGACTTCCCCGTAGTCTTGTACAATTCTCGTATATAAACGATCTTATATAACCACAATACAATTGAGTCGAGGAGCTTAATATTAAATTGAATTGTTATGAATACACGGATAACATGGCTTCAAATTAACCCTTAGTTATGTGCCTCGGCAAAGTCGTTCTTATTGCTAACATAAGTTTTAAATTAATTCGACGAAGAATGCTGGTATTTGCTATGGTAATAAACATGCGCTAAATAATTATCTATTACTATGTGTTATGCATAAACAACTACTAATAGAGACAGTTATGCATTTCCTTATACCGAGTTACTAGCTTGGTATTAATTAATAACATACATTGCGTTAAAACCGCACTAGAAATAAAAGTATTGACAACGCCAATCCAGTTTCGCTGGCCTATTGAGAACCAGTTGGACCAGATACGTACAAAAATGTCAGTCGTAAATGTTTTATTAAAGAATTGCCTATTATAATCAATAGAAAAAGTAATATTGCGGACAATAGTATGAAAAAAATACCACCTATTATAAATTGAGCTCTGAAAATACTCACACAAAGAGAAACTTTCAGGTATTTGGGACATAAACTCAGTCAAGGTCTCTTTTGCTACTGGATCAAGATAAAATACTATATTGCCTATGTAAATTAGTTGTATAATACTAATAACAGCAATCAAATGTGTTTACTTACGGTTATATAATTTAATTCTTAATTTTATACACAACCATTTACAATACCTTTATCTTGATGTATTTTTACGTAACTTCTTTTATATTTTAACGTCTTTAATTAATGTGAATCTGACCTATATGGCATAATAGTGTGCGATCGTGTTACAACTTTTAAATTATTGTTAATCAAGGCCATCTTATTATTATTATTATATTGGCCTAGATAATATAATATTTGAAATAAAATTTCCAGGCATAATTATATTAAACTCAATTTTAATTCAGCTCAAGACAAAGCGACTGCAACTGTACGATAAAACTACGGTAAGTGCTATTTAGAGATTAAAAACACAGCTTCAAGAATAAATTATACGCTGACTCTAAATATTATATTATATCACAACAAAATTTTTAAAAGGGGTGATGTTGTGCAGGGCTGATGCCTGCCAGGTCATTGTTATTGGCCTTGGTGTACTTTGACTCATCACTCCACAAATTTCTAGCCTTACAGAAATCCGTTAGTCGGAGGGTTCACTAGCTCTCCATCTATTATAATTGAAACGCATATACAAATATGTTATAACCATTATAAGTGTAGATGTAATAGGTATATGACATATTATATGCTATGTATTTGTGTAATATAAATATTGCTATGCTTTCGGTCTAAACACATAGATAAGTTGGAATATCATACTATAATACAACTTCTCGCCGTATCTACGGCTTGAGTGGCATAGAATTCCTGTATTAAAATAAATGTGAATAAATAAATAAAATAGTCTTTAAGTCCTTATTAAACTTGTAAATTTAAATTGATCACTGGATTTATATCAGGTTCTTAATTCAAAGCAAAATGTAACTGACTAAGATTTGCCTTTGGCAAACGAATACCTACGTGTAAATTAAACAATATTCCTAAGCCAACTTACTTGATAAAACCTCCTACACGTCGCCGGATCTGCGAAATTGCCGTTACCCTGAGTTCCTTCAGGACATACAAAGTCTTCGGGAGCATCTTTGTCCTTTTGAGAGTTTACTGAAAGAAAAATGTTTTGTTACTTTAAGGTAATCGTAGGTAGGTACCTTTTTATTCTTAACCTTTGGATAGGTGGGTTACATCTGCAGCGGCGATACCTTAGATTCATAAGATATAGTTATTTTAAATTGTAATTGGAATTTAGTAATTTAAAACTCAATACGTAGATAATCCTTTTTTTAGGGTTCTACCAATTTTGTAATACAGGAACGGAAACCAAAAAAATAAGTAAGTAGTTAAAGATATACCTAGTATTACACGCCAGGCTACGTAGACTAAGTACCTACCTATGCTCTAAGAATAAATATACTGCAAAGTATCAGACGAATAACCTTTACACAACAGGAGCAGCGATCTCAGCAAGATGAACGATCTAATTAGACAATACTATCTATATATATAAAAGCGAAAGGTCACTCACTGACTCACTCATCACGATATCTCAGAAGTTACAAGTCCTAGGAGTTCTAAATTTTGCATGCAGGTTCTTTTAGGGACGTAAAGGCTCACTAAGACGGCGTTTTAAGATATTCAACCCCTAAGGGGATTAAATAAGGGTAGTAAGTATGTATGTACATTCTATATTTTTCCCGAAGCGAAGCGAGGGCGGGCAGCTAGTTAGACAATAAACCTAAGTTCAAATAAATACAAAGGATTGTTCAGTCTGTAAAACTCGTAAATCTGGTTGTTTATTGTACACCACCCTCGTTTACAGGTACCTACACAAAAGATGCCGCCTAATCTTTACACAGGTGAACACCCCTTACTTAGCTACAGGAGACGTAATTGTTACTTACAAACAGTAAATATATTCGAAACAGTTTGTTAGGTACGTATTCAACAATTTATTAGCAAAACACAATGCGCTTAGATAGGCACTGAGTTTGGGGCAGGGGAGGAAAACTGCCCCGCTTGGATTTTGTATGCCTTTCAGGAAATACATAGATACGTTGCCTGCTATTGTCTTTAAAAATTCTTACTTATATTATACATCCCCTTCCCCCCAATATAGGTAACCCAATGTGGAATATTCTATTTCACATTAAACTCTTATACTTATAAGAGTTTTGTCAACGTTTTAAATGAAGGCTTCTTGTGTGTTGTAAGTCAAAATATCAATAGAAGTAAGTGAAGTAACCATGAGCCGTATTCGTTCCAAAACACTTAACATTCCTAGCACGCTCCTACACAAATACACTTCGATGTCCTCCAAAACATAAAATTTAACGACGCTACTGTTTAACGCTACGAACAAGGAAAATATTTGGGTCATTAAAATACTCGATTTGAAAATACCAAACTAGAGTAGAGTAGAATTTAAATAATGCCTTTGGTTATCTATGCTATTTTTCAAATAATATCAAGTGCTTACCGTACCTAGATCTATTCGTTTTGACACTTCCTCATAGATTGTATTTAGCAATACCTATAGTGATGAAAAAAAATGCACCCAAATGTATTTTTTACCATTGCATTCAATAAACTACATTTGATTCTGTGACACTTAATTAGAGTCAGAATTAAAAGCTATGAATAAGGTACTATTCAAACCAAGTCCTCTTTTCTTCTCACGTCAATTTTTAAGGCGGTGAACGTGAGATGATGCAGCCAACTTTTACATTAAACTTACAATCAGTACTTTTTTAACACCCGACAAAATGGTAAGGTTCCATTGAAAGTTTGACATATCGATCTGTGGATAATTGTGTAATTGTGTATGTGGCATCGTAGCTCCTATACGAATAGACAAATTTTTATACAATTTTCAATGAACGTAATCGATCGTAGACTTTCCTATTCTAAAATTAGAATCTTTGTCTCTGAAGTTTTCTAATCTGAATTCGCCTTAATGTTATGTACAAATCTTAGCTTTATCAATCAAATAAAAGCTTTTATCAACAAACATCCTTAACAAAATACCTAGTCTTAATTGTCTCAACGTTGTTAGAAACTACCACTCCTTTGTTTTTCTTAGTAATAGAAAAATACACAATAGAATCCAGCTTGTCATTGTTTAACGTATTTGTCGACGTTTGTACATTCGCAGCACGAGTTGAGGGCCACAAAAACTTTGATAACTTGTGGATACGAGGCTGAAGAGGTTTCTTGATTATTTGTCACGTATAATTATACGGTATCTCGCTCTAGGCCTTCTCATTTACGAGGAGAGGCCCATACCTACCCATTAGTAAGCTATGAATGGGTCGAAGCCAATTTTACGTAATTTGAGGAGCAAATAAACGATTTACACTGTAGACCTCCTCATTCACGAGGAGAGATCCGTACTCTCTGATAGACTATGAATGGGCTGAAGTCCATCTAACGTGAATAACAAACGTGCAGATGTATTCATTGATGATAAGTGGTTACGATTCTCCATGAACATTAGTGGCACCAAAATTATCACCGACGCGTTGCCGATTGAAACGAAAATAGGACCTGCATTATTAGTGGCTCTCATATTGCAAGCGATTCACGTATGGAATATTTCACGACAGATTTTTAAAGAGAGAGATGTACAAATCTACTACATCTCTAATAGCAAGGACCATGTGGTACAACTTCATTCACTATTAAGATGAACTATACGACCAGGAGAAGTTGGTAGATTCGAGAAAAGATGGAGCCCCATAAATCTCAAGATTGTTAAATTACAAACAAATTTGGCACAAGTTTAAAAAAACTTCAAATACTTCAAAACCTGTCTCGTTACAAGTTAAACAGACGGAAACCCAAGCTACTTAGCCGCAGCGCGCCCCACATTTCATTCCCAAAACGATTAGGAAACACATTCATCACAAATTTACACAAGTCTTAAAATAAATATCCAACCCAGATACAGGTTTACAAGGTACTATTACCACTTCCAAGTTTGCAAGGGTAGAACTACGCATGTAATGTCGTTTGGTAAATTTGGTGATACGAAAAAGTACTCTTAAACTGAACGTGGTAAGTAAGGATTTCAAGTGAGTCAATTTAAAGTCAATATCCTCCTTAAAATATGCTTAAGTCAATCACGTCTCAATGTCAAGTGAAAGAAAGGACGTGCTTTACGAATCGTAATTAAGTAAGATCATATATGGTTACAATGCCTTTTCAAACTTTCTAAAGCAATTATTACATTTAGAAGTCTTACATTATGAACACCGGAAAAGAATCTGTTATGACATCACAAATTTTTAAGTGACTGGAACTTTTTGCGAAGGTCCTACGCTTTGTAAAAATAGCACAAACATTTAGTCGGTAATTGACGGTGAAAAGTTTTATTAGCTTTCACCACATCGCTTGCAATGGTTACGTTGTGATTACCACCAAAGCGATGAAAACAACTACTAAAATGTTACCTACATCGAAACACTTGCATAATATGTCGAATTACTCACAAACTAGTGCGTTTCGATTTTGTTACTTAACTATAAAAATAAAATTTTAATAACATGCAGCTGCAATAAAATAAGTGCACGCAAAAAAAATCAACTAACCGTTCACTAATATGACACAAAAAAGAATAATTCGCGTATATGCGGTCATGGCGGTCCGCGCACCGTTCACTCTACCGAATGGCGATATTGTTCCTTTCACCATCGCGCACGCACTGCCAAGACCGAGGTGTCGAACTCTCAGACCCACCACCAAAGCCAACGTCTACCAACCTGTCTGCAGCCGGCTTTCTCCTTCTAAACGAACGGATACTTAATTTCCAATGTTATCTGCTGAGACAGGAGAATCTAACTTTCTGATTCATCACCCAATAGCCAGAAAGGTCACTTCAGAGTCAAAGCTCAGTTAGGCGTTTCTAGTAAACTTTAATATTTCACGCTATCCACGATCAGAGGTCATTGCAACTCTTACTGCTATCAAGATTTTTACATAATCACTGTGCCTCTGAGGTACTTTAATGTGTCTATCCTCCTATGTTTTTATTAACTTGTTTAAATATGAAATATTAATCATTTCTAATTTAATTTCTAAGTTCTGGAAGCTACTTCCTTGAGGACATACGAGTACTGTCTGATGTTAGAAAGTAAAAAAAAGAAATCGTAAAGTGAAAGGTCTGGACAACCGTTCCATGATGATACATAACATTTTTGTATATCTTGATGTAATTTGTAGATGATGCAGCGAAGTGAGTTGGGAATCTACCAAGGTTCTAAGTACTATAATAAGATCCATCAAAGGCATTCGACTGAAGAAACCTTGATGAACGATGAAATGGTCCACGTGATGTGAAAAAAGCAGGAAATAAGAAATCAAAACCAATCTGTTTCGAATCCATTCTAATTGGTTTAATATTGAACAACCGCTGAGCACATTTCTCATTCGTTTTTAAAGTAAAAGTTATAGTAAGTACCGTAAATCAGACAAAATGGATAAAAATCATTACCATCATGCATGCAAGCACTCATAGTCTGGCAGCTGGCGTTGATTCTAAGCGATCGTCAAAGTTAAGACCGTAAGTCGGTAGTTATATGGGTAACCACTATTAGAAAATTTTCTTGAGCGCTGCCGTGCTCCAAGGGGCACGTTAAGTTGTCGGGCCCAGAATGTTATCATCAGATAACAGTCGTTAAGCTTGATTGGAAAGTGGTCGGCCGTTTAAAAAACTTCTGGCACTTGAGTTGGCCACTAACTTCTCCACCAATCTGCACTGGAACAACCTGGTGATGTATGCTCTAAGCTTTGGCAGTCACGAGGCGAGACCCGTGCTCCGTAGTGGGCCATTAAAGGGTTGACGCCACCATCATGCATATATGTCGTAGGTGGTAATATCCACTGCATAGCGGTCTCATTCTTTGTGTCCCATTCTTCTCCACGTACAAGAGTTTCTGATTTGGACTTGATGGTCACAGCAGTCACCATTATTAAAATTAATTCAATTAAAAAAATCGTATGACTGTGTTGATGATCGAAGGTTGCACTTTCAAAAACGTCTCAACTCTTCATGAAATTTTGTATGTATTTTGGTTTGACATGAGAATAGGTCGTAAAGTATATTTTATACCGGTAGGTGATAAAGGGCGTCCCTATCCAGAGATACCTATAACCCAAACAACATTATACGTGTACGTACATTTTCATACGTAATCCGCGGAAAACTGCTATTACATTAAACCTACATACATTCATAAATTCAATTAAATACCCACCTTGTAATAAAAAGGTTAAGAAAAAAATATAACGTACCTAGATATTATTTTTTAATTATTTCAGGGTGTTCTACGAACTTTGTTTTTATTTTGCTTTTGCTTTTTAATTTTCGTAGTGGAACGAAATTCCTTTTAAGGTTAGGATCACAGCTCTGAAGTATATTTTCCTTTGAATATAATTTATTTTCTTATTTAATGTGAAACAAGGCGTACAAAAAACGTTTTTTATGGTATTTAAGTAAGTAGGTGATTAAATCAACGACGAAATTTTGAAAGAGACAGTTTTTAGAGAAAAATACGTCTGCACATCTAACTGTCTCTTTCAGATTCTTGCCAAGTTACGCATGAAATACAATATTAAATGACACCCTACGTGTCGGGAGTTCATTTTGAGATAACTTGAATCTACAATTTTACGTGCCTTCCGAAACTCAGAAGTTTTATCAACTAATCTTACATTCACCTATCAAGACCCAGGTCTATAGTTAAACAAAGGCGTCCTGTAACTTGCCCCTTCTCAAACTGTGTTACGCGTACCACTTGTGCTACGACAGTTAATGTTAGGTACGCGAAATAACTTATGTAATGGCGCTATTTACCTCAATGTTGTAACGTGCCGTTAAGGCACCTTCTGCAAATTTTAGATGTGAAACATTTTATTTGGATTATCGTTGACCGAATTCGGGCTACCCTCCTGGCTACACTTTTTGAAATGCGCGCCATCTATGCGTAGATCAATGTACTAAAATAACAATTCCAAAATGTAGCGTTCACACGCCAATAAGAAATCGTAATAATTTTAGTTTACACTTGCTAATGTAGATGGTATAACGTGCTCATCTTAATTTTCTGATTCAATTCATGATAAGATAATGACAATTAATAATCGAGTCGTTAAGGAAATCGTATAGAGACCCATGAGGCATACTAAGGCACTGGGCTGAGGGTTGACTAGTCTAACCTATACCATACCTATATTTCATATTCATATTCAAATCTAAACCTATAATTCATTGAATATTATAATGAATATTTGTACGAGTACAATACCTATTCAATTAAACATATTCAATTCATTTTTTTTCATATGCCTTAAAATGTAATGAAAATCAGTCTGGTAACATTGTTTTACCGAGTCACCGACGTGTCGAAGATGAAATGACAAGTTTGACGTTTCAAAATATACATGAAAACGTACAAGAGTAACCAATACATTTTAAGAAATTTATTATATTACTGTATTAAATTATTATAAGTGTAAATTAAAGAGATTTTTCAAAATAGAAGAATATTGATGGCAGTGATTGTTATATTCCAAAATGACGACTTTACGTGAACGACAACTCAGTAAGGATCTATCCGGTTGTACTCTCTGATTAACTTATATTTCAGCAATATTTTACTTAATTATTTGTTACAGATGCTCTTAAACAGATGCTTAACTTGAATAATCCACTCACAAAAGAACTGGCTACAGAACCATCATGGAAAGTGCTAATTTACGATAGAGCTGGTCAAGACATAATTTCACCATTAATATCAGTGAAAGAACTCAGAGATCTCGGTGTTACTTTACACGTGTAAGTAACACATTTTTACAACTTTGGATATAAATATTGTATTTTTTTATGTCATTACATATCTATTGACACATATAAATATATGAAACCTCTATTTACAGACAGCTACATTCTGATAGAGATCCAATTCCTGAGGTGCCTGCCGTATACTTTTGTGCCCCGACTGAGGAAAATCTAGGCCGCATTGCCCAAGATCTAGAAAATGGAATTTATGACCAATATCATTTAAACTTTATAAATCCTATAACAAGGCAAAAGTTGGAAGATTTGGCTGCTTCTGCACTTCAGTCCAACTCAGTGGCCAATATAAACAAAATATTTGACCAATACTTAAATTTCATTTGCCTTGAAGATGACTTATTTATTATGAAACATCAACAATCAGATTCTCTGTCTTACTATGGTGAGTGTAATTTACTGGTCTATAAGTTTCAAGTCAATAAATTGTCTTTTATAAATTACATTTTCAGACTTAAAATTAATTCTGTAATATTGATAATATGACAATTAATTCAGACAAGTTTTGATTTATAATTATGATTGTATGTACACTTTAATTAAACAATGACTTTTAGATATTTTAAACATGATTCATGATCATATATGTATAAACATGCACTAGATTTTTTTTCTTGATGATCATATTAATTAATTGTATTTTGCAGCTATAAATAAAGGAGATACTAAAGATACTGAAATGGAAGCCATAATGGATGATATCGTTGAAAGCCTATTTTCTGTATTTGTTACTCTAGGTGAGTTTAACAATTTATAAATAATCCTTAGTTTTTAGAATGATTAAAAATCCAACGTTATATAGAAACTGTATTGTTGAATAATTTTGATGTTTTTTTATAAGGTATTTCTTAAATTAATGAATTCCTTTCTTATTTCTTATACTCAATGGTCAACTATATTCAATTGTTCATAAAATTGCAGGTAATGTTCCAATAATTCGAAGTAGCAAAGGTAATGCAGCAGAAATGGTGGCCACAAAGTTGGATAAGAAACTCCGTGAAAACCTTTGGGATGCAAGAAATAATCTTTTCCATGGCAACACTGGTCAAGCGGGTACTTTCAGCTTTACGAGGCCCATGCTAATATTGTTAGATAGAAATATGGATATGGCAACACCATTACACCACACCTGGACCTACCAAGCTTTAGCTCACGATGTACTGGATTTGTCATTGAACAGGTTCTTGAATAGTAAAATTTTATTTATTAGCTATAGTTATAACTCTTATATTTTTTAAAATATTTCTTAAACTATACTATAATAGTAAATAATTGAAAGAAAATCTATAATGTTGACTGCAATGCTATTCCCTCTTTATGACAATGTGGTTATCGTCAAATGAAGTAAAACTCATGTCTTGTGTATCCTTAACATCTTGTGTAACCTATCCAGGATGACACTAATTCAAGTTTCACTTCACAAAACTGTAATTTAGAACCAAATAAACTGCAAATGAAACATACTATTGC
The DNA here is from genome assembly GCA_018249155.1 of Panoquina ocola ocola. Classification (NCBI taxonomy): domain Eukaryota; kingdom Metazoa; phylum Arthropoda; class Insecta; order Lepidoptera; family Hesperiidae; genus Panoquina; species Panoquina ocola. Next base: position 14,175 of record DWKA01000478.1, read on the forward strand.
ATCAACAAGCTTTATAACAGCATGTTGGAATTAGCTCTAACTTTTCTCAACAGGAGTGAACCTGTCTTGAAGTATGTCAATAATTAGTTTTACCCATTTTAAACCAAATTGACTATGCATTTTAAATAAAATTTACATCGGCTTTATTGATTACAGGGCCCTAGTACCAGAGAGCAGTGGTACGGCAGTGCCTGGTCAAAAAGTGAAAACTCGTGTTTGTGATCTTGATTCCAAGGATCCCTTATGGAGTGAACATAAAAGCAGCCCCTTTCCCACAGTAGCAGAAGCTATACAAGAAGACTTAGATAAGTATAGGTAAGGTTAAGTATTTACTTGTCTTACTAATAAACATTTACATACATTGTACCACAGAGGTTTAATAGACTCATTAGTTTTGTCTATGTGTTTCTTTACTTTCTTTTGATAGTTGACATTTGAATGAACCATATTTTTTTTTGTATGTTAATGTATGTTGTATGCTAATAATAATATTTTTAATAGTAATGTGGTTAAATTTTATCACTCAAAATAAATAACATTGATCTTTGAAGTCCAATCTGACCGAAAAAATCTTTAAGAGATCAATCAATTATTGAAATTAATCTATTCACTCTGTTTTTAATTTACAGGAGTTCAGAAGCAGAAGTAAAAAAATTAAAAAGTTCCATGGGTTTGGATGCTGACAGTGACGTAGCACTAAGTATGGTGAACGACAATACACAGAGACTAACAAGTGCAGTGAACTCATTACCACAGCTTATGGAAAAGAAACGATTGATTGATATGCACACTACTATAGCAACTGGTTAGTACAACAATATTTGATTATTACCTAACAAAAAGTATGTAATAACTACTGCATAATTGTAAATTCATTGGCTCTTTGCCACTTCAAGACATGTTTATAATTTATGGATGATGTAATTCAGACAAATCATTTGTAATAATAAAAAAAATATATATTTAGAATAATGATCAACTGAATTCATCTTTTAGATGAGTTTTTTTACAGTTTATGTTATGTGAATAACAAGAAAAAAATGGAACTGTTAATGCTTAATAACAACTCATTATGTTCTAACATTCTATTTTCACATTAAATATTACATTAAACTGTGAATATTATTTTGATTTGCTATTGACTTAGAACAATAAATGTGCGACCTCATAAAGTCCTTGAAGGTATTCATACGTTATTTCTAACATTATTGTTATCAATTACAGCTATTCTGAACGCAATAAAATCAAGAAGGTTAGACTCATTTTTTGAGTTGGAGGAGAAAATTATGAGCAAAAGCAGTCACGTTGAAAGTAAGGCGGTTTTGGACCTGATAACAGACACGAGTGCCGGCACCGAGGAAGATAAGATGAGACTGTTCATAATATATTATCTCTGCACATCGCAATTACCTGAGGAGGAATACAAAAAATTTGAAGCGGCTTTGGTATCTGCTAACTGTGATATTCAACCAATGGCCTACATGAAAAGATGGAAGTATGTTTATTGTTTCAAATTATGTTAATGATAAGCATTTAGTTATGCAAATAATTCAACCTAATGTATATTTGGGTTAATAGGGATGTGGGACTAATTTGTGAATGTATATTTCGATATTCGTGAAATATTTTCTATTTGAAAGTAGTTACAGATCTTATAATAGAGGCCAGTCTATGTTTAACATCGAACTTTATCAGTTACTATTATTAGTCATAGAATTTACTGATATTAAGACATGAATATTAATTTCATTAAATTAAACTTCTTTACATTACAGAGGCTTTTCAAAACTAGTTTCGAGCCAATACGAAGGCGGCGGCACAAAAACTGTGTCGATGTTCTCAAAGCTGGTGTCCCAAGGGTCTTCGTTCGTCATGGAAGGCGTGAAGAATTTAGTTGTGAAAAAGCATGTAAGTGAAAATGATTTAAGACATTACTTGGTATTTTGGAGAGCAGTAAAAGTTATTTGTTACTAGTTTATTGAAATTCTTATGATCAATGTGTTGTCGTCGTACTGCAGTTATTAAATGTTTCAAAACAAACACTATAAAATGAACTAGCGTGGTAACCATTTTAAATTCCACGTATAGTCACGGCATGGAACATGGCTAGAGTCTGAAAGAGACAGTTAGATGCGCAGAACAAAAAGCCAAGCCGAAACTTCTGCGCATCTGATGACTTTTTCAAACTCATGCTACTTCCGTGCCGATGACGAATTGTTAGCAAGAGTCACGAGTATACTATGAAACATTTTTATTAGTGCACACATAATCAAAATAATTTATTTATGTATATATCCAGGTACACTTATGCACGTCAATTTTTTAATCTACCACCATTTCAAGAAGGTGCTTTGTCATGGAGGTCATAATTCAGGGGCGTAGCTATCGCCGTATCTGCCGTATCAATTATACGGAGCCCTCGGGCCACGGGGGCCCCCAAAGTGTGTAAGGAAAAAAATATAAAAACTTCCAAATTTAATTTATTTT
>DWKA01000479.1:0-16646 GCA_018249155.1 Panoquina ocola ocola
TAAAAAGCTGGTAACATTATTTAAAAAATTGACATTAGCATGTGTCAATTTAGTCCGTACCGAAAAAAAACGGAGTAGACAAGATTTCATTGAATAATTTCTGTGGCGACGGATAGACTAAAATAACTTACATTTTATCTTAAAATTCTTGTTGATACCGATATCAAGAAATACCGGTATACATCAAAATTTTGTATTGTATCATTTGTAACATTCAAACTGATGACCTATTTTAGTTTGTAATATAAATTATAGATTTCACTTATTCTAAACATGTGTGTAATTAATTATTTTTAAATATTAGGCACCTAAAATTCTACTCTATGGTGTGTATTCAATGAGTAGGTAAGTAATTTAGTTTACAGGTATATTGCCAGATGGCGGTAAAGGGCATCAACACCATGGCGAACGCGACGTCGACCGTGTGTGTATAAATTTTGTTTTCCACGGAAAACTGACGGTTATTGTTTGTTTATAAGTGAAAAGACTGTACGTTAAGTAACTTAAAGTGTGTACATAATAGGAAGAACTCGAGTTGTTTGTCGAAAAATAAAAGTTTTGTGAGCAAAGTTATAACGAACTCTAGGATCAGTTCAGACTTTAGGTGTCAACGAGGTAAGAAACCGAAGCTTATTTCAAGATTACGACGCCTATAATTAACACTTTTTGCGCTAAAGCATGTTTTTGCGCTTTTAACTCTCTTATTTATTTAAATCTACTTCAGTCACTGTCTCATGCAACTTGGGTAATAGTTATAAATAATTCTCTGAAAGGTTATGTCTTGTCTTTCTGAATATCGCAGAGATATCCACAGAGTAAAGATTGTTTTAGAGTACAGGACTCTGTGAGTATAACTTATGGTGCCGTTTTTGGCGGCATGTTTACAAACATATTTTGTGGTCACCCATTGACCTACAGAACTTTAACAAATAGAAATAGTAACAAATAACAATAAAAGCATAGTTAATATGGCAATGATGTTCACTTGATTTACTATGATAAGGTTCTGTTTACTTGTTGTTTACAAAAAAGTAACTTAAAAAACTTTCAGAATTGTTTTAGTATCCATTAAAATTATATAAAAGGATGTGTGATGTATTTAATATTGAACAAATACTAATAATGAAACTTATACTACACTTTTAAATGTGTAGCCAGATGCTAAATGTCTTTATCAAAAATATTTGTGTGGGATAGAGACATTCAAGTATATAGATTTTCTTTGATGAATAGTGTTGTCAAGTTGAAATATTAAGAAAAAACACATAAATAGAATGGAGACCTTTGTTTTGTCTTAAAACTTAAAACCTTTGGGCCTATTAATATTTAAGGACCAACCTTTTATAATAATGTATAAACTGTGACTATAGCATAACACAGCGAATATTTATATCAAAGTGTGGTCCCGGCACACATTGTCAATAAATTTATGAAAAAAAGGGATGTCTTGTACTAATTACATAGTGTGATATAACTAATAATAATTACCGTAGGTCACTGTTATACCTATAAATAAACTTATCAGTTACTTATAATTATTATAATTTTATTTTATTTTAATTAGTCAATAGTCTCAAGCTGTAATTTTGCTCAAATGCAAGACAGCTTTTTGTCAAAATAAGTTTCATCTTAAAATTGATGATAAATAAATATTTATCACTATAAAAGTTGTAACAAACATGATAGAATTTGAACTCTTTAATATTCACATATGAAACATAATAAACACTTATAAAATTTTTGTTCATTATATTTCAAATCACACCCTAAAAACAGAGGATGTTTTATTTCACACTCCGATGCATTTTATTTCTTGAAATAATCTAATGACCTGAGGAGTATGACAATGGTAAGAGAAAATAATATAGCACTGACTATTACAATCTTTTTGATAACTGTTCTTTTTATCAATAAAGTCCACTAAATCATCAGTCCAATAAACCAAATGAAACTAGCCTAATAGATTGAATATCACCAAATAGTAGTATCAAATATAATTAATTACATTACAAACAAGCAGCGCACAATATCCAATGTCAAAGCCCCACAAGTAAAACAAAGGCTCTATCCCCGAACAATAAAAAGACAGATGCGTGATCAAACCCTCTCTTTATATGTACGTTTTTTTAAAAAGAGGTTTGCAACAATCAATTCCCTTTGTGCGCGACATCAATGGGAGCGGTTGGTGTGTACCTATCCTTTGATCCCGCCGCCCTCTGAAGATGCGACAGTGCGCTAATACCGCCGCCGCGGGCACGAACGGCGTAAGCGACGCGCTTGTTTATGCGCGAAAATGTTTTTGTTGTGCAGACATTATTGTGTCTTTAAAAAACATAATGTAAAGCTTCTTTAAAATGATAAGGCAAAGTTGATCTGATTATATCGTATTGTTAGATAAAAAAATTGTTCATCACTAAATTTTTCACCAAAATTCTTCACCAAACTTCAATAGAGTTTCGTATTTTAACAGTACATTATATTAAAGAACAATATCTATCTATATAGCCTGTTAGAATGAAATATAAATAAGAACATTATTAAGGTTTTTATAAAATGTATAGTAGTATTCATAAATATCATGTCAATAATTGCAGTACATTTAATAGCCGTCGCTTACGACTTTTCATTGCTGACTAATATGAAGTCGTATTACTAAAGGGGACGATCACAGAGCTTTGTCGTCTAAGTGGGACTTACTGTCCTGCAGATTGACTTGCCTACGAGAGAAGTTACATATATGACAGTATATTGTTCAGTCTGTAATTATACACGTATTACGAAAAACGGATACCATTAATTAGCTATTTTCTTAATTAAAAGATATACCTCGTAATGAAAATTCGAACTGATAACCTAAACAGTAAATGTACACCTTACTTTTTGAAATGTTATTGTTACGTACGTGACAAAACGAATAAAAGTGCTGTCATTTTCAGAATGTACTAAGCATTCATCAGCAGTAAAACAAGTAAAATGCAAACGTAAGATAAATTTTATTGCGAATCAAAAATATGAAATGCTTGTATATTTTTCAATCATTCAAATGGACACATACAGTTGATGCAGTCTGCAATATTTAAAATAATATATGAATATTTGAGCTAAAACTAAAAACGTTCAGTTTAAACGCATCCAATACGCTTTTCCCATCCAATCATGTAATATGAAAGTTGGTGCGGACTCGATATGCGGGCTACCCTCGTAATTCATCAAGTTTTCCAAGTCTTTCCTCGCTAGGTAAACACAAAGTTTAAGGCTCAACTAATACGTTTACCGAACCAAAATAACTGTTGTATGTACGTAGAAATATTATTACATAATCCATTAGGTACTACTTAGGTTTAAATATAACAACTACATTGTATATAACTAAATATGATAACTAAATACAAAGTATTAAATTTAACCGAGCACATTTAACATGAGGATAGTCATACGTAATTCACATACCTATTTGTTAGATCAAACAGGATCGCTTTACGTTGCTATAGCGATGGCGCCCAACCTGGGCCCTCCCTAATTGACGACACAATTAATGGGTACCTGGTCTGTTGCTAATCGACCGATAGAATTAAATGAACGGACTGCACTAATTGCCATGCAAGACAAAGAGGCAAACACTCGCCTTTGAGACCGATGTCTAGTGTCACTCGAGACGCAGGCCTGTATCGCAACGAAGCTTGATGCTCCTTCACAAACAATATTGAAACCCGATGTTGACCGGTTTACATTGAACGCTTCCGAAATTTGTTGCGGAAGGACCATTCCTTTGTCTGGGTTATAATAAATAAATATAATCATTGAGGCTTTTGGTTACGTAAATGATTAAGGTTTAATTTTGTTACATACTTTATTCGTAATTTTCATTTTTTTATTGGATAGTCTTTTCCTTAACTTATTGAACACAAACTTCCTTAGACAGTTTTATGTAAAATTAATCTTAGAGAACAGTATTTTAAGTTCAGTCAGTTCAAATAAAAGTGATAGAACATAAAAAAAACTTCTACAAACACAAACTTCTCCAAAAAAACTAAAACACTCATACATAATTAGTTCCAATTGCAAAAATACTGTTTTATACAATAGAATCAGTTGTTAGCAGCAAAATAATAGGTGTTTACATTGATACATCAATCATCCTCAGTGGCGTTTTAGAGGATACTAGACAGGCGGTCCGGACCGGTGCACGATAAACGGCATCTTGCCGACGATAATTTGCAACGGTCCGTTAGAATTGTTGTCTCAACACTCTCAATATGAGTCTCCTTGATTGGCACTGCCAGAGGCAACATTGTAGAAATAGATTCTGCATCCAATTAAGCAACTGTTAGTTCTATTTGTCAATTTTCAATTGATTAAATTCCAATACTACCTACAGTAAACATAATTCTTGATATTTAAACTTCCCTTTCAAAAGGTTTTATCAAAATACCTCCGTGTCACAGTAGTCCATAAGCGTGAGTGATTTTGTACAAAAAATTGCCGTACACACTTGGCGGCATTTACGACAGTGTTTTGTTTAGTTCGTTAGCCACCTAGGTGCGGAAAGCTATCTAATAGGTGGCGGGGCGTACACTCGTTTGGCGCACTTGAGCGTATCGTTACGTGGTGTCGGAGAGACCCGCGGGCGCGGCGATAACGAGCCACTCCACGACATCCCGCCACACTCGCCAGCACCACCTCCGATACTGCGTTCCTATAAGCCTCTCACGTGCATCGTATGGTTAACTTTGATACCCACGTTGGGCGCCAAGAATTTTTCCTGCTTCTTGGACAGGGATCCTGTTAGCTTCAATTTACCATTGACACTAAAGGTGAATTTTGACTGTGTTCCATGTATACTATAATAGGTTACTTTAAGGTCTTGAGAATAAACCGCTTGCATTATGTATTCCCACGCTTACATCTGTTTTATTATTTTTTGAAAGTTAAAGCAAGTGAGGCACATATTCAGCATAAAATAGGTTGAATGTAAAGAAAAAAACTTGACAGCTTAAAGTAGTTCGGGCCCTTGTCTTTGTGGCGTAGTAAAAAGCAAGCAATTATTTCATCTTTTGACATAGAATGCTGACCACCAAGCACCAAGCTCTACACAATAGCTTGCACCGCGTTTTTTTGTGAACTACTAACAGAATGCCGCGACACGAGAAGAATTGACGCTTAGCGTGCGCTGAATTTCAGAGCCCGACGTCAATGGCGAGCCGCCGACCGTCACCTAGAGCTAGAAATGTCTGGGGCAGACAATTTAATAATAAATAACACTGTACCAAAACAAACAGAGTACACGCGTGCAACAGTGCGTTCATTTGATCTCAAATTAAAACTAAAACTATATTAAAGACTCTGCTATTTTCTGGTTCAAAAGCTATGCCGGCTTGCGCTGTCATTAACGTTATAATGTCAACAGAAGTATCAAAGTTAACCACTAGTGTAGAACTAAAATATATGTTCACTTATTTGGTGGACGCGGTCGGGGAATTCAGCGTGATGTTAAATAAATTCCCTTTATAACTTTTTTCGCGTCTTTTGACGTGAAGCTATTTCGGATTATCTCTGATGGTTTCAAACAGATTTTTAGAATTTTCAGTTTTTGGCTTTGATCATGTCAGGCTTTTCCTGCCATAACGATGTTGCTAAAAATAGATGTGCGGTTGTAATTAGTTTTATAGTAACTGTGTAATTATTACTCACTAGTGTCTCTACATCTCACTGAAGGGTTTTAATGATATTTAATAATAAAGGCGTTGTTGTTGTGAAGTAGACGGAATAAGAATAATTTGTTATAGGACATTCTTTCGTATTCTCCGATACAATCACTCTACTTAGTTGACTAAATACTGTCCAATTACCCTCATAATAGTTTTAAATTGTACGTTGGGGAATGGGTAACAACTAACAAGGGAGGTAAATGTACGCTAGAAAGATAAAAGATACGTCATGTTGACGAGGTTAGCACAGTAGCGCAGTGGGAAGTTTGTTTAATATTCGGGTAAATTAATGACTCTGTAAATCGACATGGCGGACAAAAACTGGCAAAGCGAGAGGCCGGAAGACTGGCCGGCCGGCCGCTTGGAACGGGAGCCATTGATTAATTGGTATCAGTAGTAGCGTAGTGACACGATAAGGGTGGCGTGCTACGGCTGGCGGTTCGAACGCAACGTGGAAACGCGTGTAGTTTCACGCACTGTTGCACTATTTGAATATCGAAATGAAATTCGATTGAAGTTATTTCATATGAAAAGTAAGTACCAATAATTTACCCAAAAGCCGTTAGCGCCATGTTGGCGCCTGTTTACAGTCGTAAGCTTGCTTCCTGATGTATAGATTCTATATCATTAAATCGTGAGTAATTGATTATGTCCCTTGTTATAAACACAGTTTTTAAATTATCTTAATCATAACACATTTAAGCATTAAAATTTATTATCTCAGATTTAAAACTCGTCCCACGTATAATAACGCAGTCTATGTGATACGGCGCTTAGTAACTCGCGGGTTGATGGCGTGGAGGGGTGTGGGAGTGTCGGCTCGGTCAAAGGGCCCTTTGATGTTTGCCGCCGGCTTAATGCACCGCCCGCGGGCCCCGCTCCGCTCATCATTAGCAATTTCCCTGTAAGTTGTTATCTTTACCGCTATTTATTTGTACAATTTCATGGACGAAACGACGTCTTACACCTCTACGGCCTGGTTGCTCTCCAAGTTGTTTGCAAGATTTTTTTTGCACTAACACCTAATTAGCTTCATAAGTTGCTATGCACAGTAACGTGACTACCGCTAATAATAATAAATGAATCGATGTTATTGATGTGCTGGGATACTATTACTTATGAACTTTTATAGATAAACATCCCTTTAAATAATATGTATCCTTAATTGGAATTAATTGGTTGATCAGCGTTTTGATATACTTCTGTTCAACATGATTCGATGCTCATAAGATAAAGGTCGAATTCAAATGAGCGAATTAATTATAATGATTAAAGTTCAATGTGCTTCGTGATATCTGTTGTATTCAGTATACAAAGATTCAGTATACAAAAACAAAATCTTAGACAAATCCCAGCTCCCTTACGGTGTATGAAAAAGGGAAAGCACTGTCTATTTAAAGAATGCCTTTGTTTTAAAGAGGTAAAGAATTAAAAGAGGTAGCTTGTATCTCAGTTTTGTTCATTGTTCCCGTTGCTTCCTAAGAAACTTGATAAAGGCTCTGGCGAATCTTGATAAAACGTTTTTATTATGATTTTTAGCTCGCCACTCGCTATGGTGTGTGTTGGTGTGCGGTTGCCATCTGTTGAAACGATTCGCAACGCTCACCGCCCGCATTGTACTCGATGGTCCTTCGAGCCAGATGTTCATTGCATTTAAGCGGCAAATGATTGATCGACGTAGCTTCTGCTAGAATAATTACCAAAATTATGTGGAGACCGTAAATGTATACATACTCGTATCGTTCCGGCGTAGTATATTAACAATAAAAAATAATCACAAGTGCTCTATACCGGCTATATGTGGAAACAAGTTGTTTAATGTTTACACAGTATTAATGGACAAACGTAGTGAAATCAATAAGAGCGCGCGCGCGAGGCGTGAGAGCGGCCGAGATCAAAGGAGACTCGATGGCGCCCGCCCAGGGCTGCCAACACACGCTCCTCATCATCGATACTCGAATATTTTTATTTTGATCAACATTTTCAGAGATTTGTTCTTTTACTTCGTGCAATTTCTCTGATAAAAAACAAAAACACGATATACGGGTATACAGCTCAATCTGAACTCTCCTCGATGACATCTAAAAGCACATTTTATAAATCTGTTTTTATGACTCTATGAAAATAACAAATCTACTCACTCGATATTTTTAAAATAAAGAAAAACAAGGTGGTCAGAAATATTGTTCGTCATATTGTTAACGCCGCTATAGTAATGGTTTCAATTCAAAGTAGTGCGCAGTTTATTGTGTTATTTTATCAGTTAGTAAAGATACTTAAAATATGAAACTCGTGATGTGAAAAACTAAAGGATTGGCTAAACTAATGTTGTCCAATCCATCTAAACAACAATAGATACGTGAAAACAGAAATAAAATATTATAATTGCTTATGAAAAAATTGATTTATGCACCGTCGTAAAAGTTGTTTTGTTAAATTACTTCACACATAAAGTAATGTACACGCAGGTTAGACCACAGTAATCAAAACGTATAATATATGTATTAGATTTTCAATTACACTTTCAGTTTATCGGAACGATCTTATATTCCTTTGAATATTGTGCCAACAAAATGTTGGACTACATAAAAATTAAACTTTGATCGAGTTTCAAAGGTTTGAGGTGTTTTCAACACGAAATGATCAGCGTTTTACGATAAGGCAAAAGCGAGAGGAATTCGTTTTTGTAGTCCAATAATATTTGTATAGTTAGGTTAGTTGTGGCTATAATCTATTATACACGTACATAACGTTAATACTCAAAATGTTGAAAGTAAATTAAGTAGAGGTTCGTTGCTTAAATATCGTTTATGTAAGTTAAGAGTGTAGAACTGTAGATAATGTAATAATAGACCAAGAAGATAATCAAGTGACCGTTGCAGAACTATCAAAGACATCAATGGCAAACACTGGTCGGACGAATGCGCAGTTTGCCTGAGCATCGTCGCAGCGAATTGTTCGATGTCTCGAGCCCCAGCGAGGCGGGTTCAATCCGCCGCGTGTTCAAGACTTGCTTTTGTCATCTCTTTCTCCATCGCACTTCAATCTCACTATACTGCCCTTTGTAAAGTTCCAAATTGACTTTTTACAAACGAACTGGCTCTTTCATTAAGTGTTTCTTACGACTAAGGTCAGCTTTCGATTGTGATTGAAATCTTTTTGGGTTACACGAACCTTGGCTCTGATGTGTTATTGACAGTAGTTATTTATAGAACACCATCAATTACATTATAAATACCATGTATTCGTGTATTGTTAGAATACTTGGAATAACTTGAATCAATTTACCGAACAGAATGACTAACCTATGTAACGTAATATCGTTCTGCTACACAGAGCAGATTTCAAAGGGAAACAATATAAGTCAAACATGCGATTTTAAACAAAGATATCAACTGCGCACACATTTTCCCGTGCACACAACGGAGTTACCTGAACGATACAAATAAAGAATCAAAAGTCGAATGCAAAAACGACTTTATCTCGCACGGATTACGTCAGCGTCGAGCTTTGAGTGTCCCGTCAAAGGCTCGCGCGGGTTAGATCATAAACGATTGTCGGTTGTTTACACGCGGCGTCGGGGGCCGCGATTTATGATGTTTGAGTTGGGGCGACACCAAGAAACTTCGCACTTCGTACCTGCCCTGAGCGCCGCGCGGGCGCTAAGCCGACCTAGGTCTATTTGATTTGCTGTAACGCTGATACTGTGCAGTGACGTCTGTTTACATCGGCATCGATGTTGGATGGTTCGTCAAATAACCGCATGGCCTCGGATATTGATTTTGTATGTACAGATACATATTTTAAAATGACCTACAATCCAGTCTTGTGTATCAAGGCAACGTGATAGAATGTATTTCGAGTAACTCCGGAGAGTGCCATAACAAAAACTGAACTAATTCAGAAATAACAGCTGATAGAGCCTTATTTTGAAGAGGTGTCACACAAAGCCTATAAGTATGTTCTATAACTATAATAGTGTATTATCAAAAGAGTTTAGAAAGTCGCCCCTCAGCAGTATCAAGTACGTCTGGTTTTTAGGCCCCTTACGACACCCCTATGTCCTGATTCCGGATTGTTCTCGGCCCCGCCCCAAAAAGAAGATTTTCGTCTGCTACTTTACAATGTGTTCAACGTAGAGCAAAGCCCCCTGCACCTCTTTACTGAAAAGAAATAAGGCAACGAATAGCAGACTAGGCTTAATCTGTAAATTACTTGCCGTTTCGTGCGATGTGCAACCTTCACCATCGTTTTTTGTAAAGTTCGCGTTTAGAACCGAAGGCAAAGACGGGGACAAGCGGAATGTATTAAGGATGGAATATTGTCTAGAAGTCTTTGTCGCAGTCTTTGTGCCCCTTTTGCATGTCAAATATTGTCTGTTTTGTGCCCCGTGCCACATTATTTGCAAGAGTCACGCGGTGCCCCGGCGGCAGTCAAAGCTCGCCACAATATTTATCGGCGGCGCGGTATCAATGCGCCGCGGAGCGACTCCGGAAGCCCACCTGAATACGCGCGGCCGAGCCATGAGCAACAGCGGGCGACGAAGTATTTTACTAGCAAATAACTTGGATTACTTTTATATTTATACTAGCGGTAGAGACAGCGGTTTTAATCCATCTATTTATATTTATTTTCAATCGTGTAAGTATTGACATGTTTCGTTAGACTTGGTTTGGTTATAAAAATATGGGAATATCGGCTGGCAACTATTAAGTATTAATTGTGGGCGTAAAATCTAAATATGAATGTGGAAGTAACTTCACTCATATCGATAATTTCTAAATTTAATATTTGTGCGTCGGAAACATTATTTCTATTCGCAACTTAATTCGTCGTACATAAAATTTCGTCTAGAGTCGCGAAAGTCCAGTTATAACGCAGTTGTTTTATCGCGTCGACAATTTTTTTTGCCAATAAAATAGTTAACGTGTACGCAGCGAGGCTAGATCAAAGAGCTCGACATTTATCGCTGTCAAGGCATCTGCGGCTCAAAGAGAGCGGAGAGCGGCGATGGCGCCGATAATAAGGTGTCGTGTTTTCTAATAGCACTTGCTTCGAGAACACATTGTCTTTTGAAATGGAGCGCTAGGATCGTGTGAAAGATAAATACATTTGATTGGAACTTCAAAGGTTGCAATACGATGAATATTGCGACCGATTCTAATTGACGATTGTTTATTCTATATTCTCGGAGTAGTATTTTTTTGTTTGTGAGAAATAAAAGTATCTTCATGTATTTTAAAACACAATTAATTTTATGACTTAAAATTCATTTATGTATTTCTTTTGTATTTTAAACTGATTCTAAAGATGTTTTTATGTTACTTTAAAGGTTTCAAGCGTTTAATTATAGTTGGTATATTTGCCTTTGCCAGTGTTTCAAGTTTAATTTTCAGCCCAAACAATATATCAATCTTATAGTTGGGCTGTCAAGTTGTTCAAAGTCGTAATCTATAAAAGTATTACATCAGTCTTTGATCTTCTAATAGGGAATATGCCTGTATTTTTTATACAAAATCTAACTTACCTAACTGTAAAAAGAATAATGTACGAAATATTGTGGTACACGTGGTGTATAACGAACTTCAAAGACTCGTGACAAAACACGAAGATTTCTCAGGCGTTGTAAAGTAATAATGTTCGATAACACTCGTGTAGGTGAGGATTATCAGGTGCATTGTTCGGGCTATCTCAGTACATCTATTTACAGACACAGCCTTTGATGCTCAGGCTTTATAAGCGTACTTGTACTGACGCCACATTGTCACACCTACGCGTGGTTACACTGCTTAAAATAGCATGTTTAAATATATTTTGTATGTAGTGTTTATCGGTTGAGGCGTTCGGAATCGATCACTAATTAAGTAATTAACATGCACAAGATTATGTAGGTAAGTAATAATCGGTATAATCTAAAATCTTTAGATTGAAGATCGTAACACACTTTTTTACAGATTTGAATGACATTTCCGATCTTCAATCCAAAGATTTTGGATTAGACTGAATATTACATCGGGCGTTACTGAATTAGGTTAAAATATTGTTACAAACACCGCTATCTCTCATACATTGGGTCGCAACGCCTTATCGGACCCATTGTTGACTGCCTCTATCACTGGATTCCTTTTACACGGCGCCTTTGAAGCTCGAGCTTTGTTTGCCGGGAGATCAGAATGAGGCACGCCTCAAACGACTCGTGCCTTCCATTTGTGGCTGCAATCGATTATTGTTATAGTTTCTCGACGTCTCGTCGCCCTTTGAGAAACGGACTTGTCTTAAGGAGACGCAATAACTGGAACCATTATTGCGATGTCAAATGTTTCGTCGCTGAGGTCCAAGACCATAATGTGAACATGTGGATGTAGTAGCTAAATGAATTTTAACAAAATTTAAATGCAATAAACTTGCTAAAGCTGTTAATTATAATTATGTTATCATTATGTTTGTGTCCAAACTTATTTTACATGTAATTATTCGAAATACTACAATATTGAGTCATTTGATATGATTGTGAATAATCACAAAGCTAAGCAAAGCTATTACCGACAGGTTTCCAAGAATTAAACGAGGCACAATGTCATGGCGTCTGATTTGTTATCATCTGATTTATCGACTGTACATTTAAAACTTAAACATCTCTGTTAACAATCAGTCATTACGATGCATATTTGTCCCAATGCCGAGCCCGAGCCCGGTTCTCCTCTCACAATGTGAAGGGTACAGACCATAGTCCACCACGCTGGCCACGTGCGGATTGGCAGACTTCACTCACCTTTGAGAACACTGAAGAACCCTCAGGAATGCAGGTTTTCTCACGATGTTATGTTATTATAAATGACTTATAAATAACTAAAGTTTATGCTAAATTAACTGACAATTATTTGTAAAGCAGTATCGCAGGTGTGCGCTCCACTTAATAAGATTTCCAGAAATAGTTTTGTATGCGAAACTAAATTATTTATCGGCGTACAGAGTAATGTAAGGGTAGGCGCACATTGGACGACTCGGAAATGGAGCAATATCTTGTCTCGAATTTATAAGTATTCTTTGTACGAAGCTTCATATAGTAACGCGTATTTGTCATCTAATGATATCTCCTCCTGTCAAGACGGCTTCTTCACCATCAACTCTTGCGCTAACTTCATATAGAGTTAACCGCGGTTACGTTCAGTTGTTCAAGACAAGTTAGTGCGTAAACCTACTGCTGCCCTTGCGTTTATGCATATACCACCCAGTTTAATCTCTAGAACGTGTAGTGGAATTACTTGGCTATTTATGGCCCAAAAAAATCTCACCACTCGCACCATTACTGCTTGCTGTAAGCAAGGCCTCACCAAGCTATAGCTTGGTAGAGACAGAGAGACACTAACTGTTCTGTTTGCCAGATTCCGTTTGGTTACTTCCGGAGATGCGATGCACCGTTTCTGAGCCGGTGCATGTGCGTCAAGCCAACTATAATGACGTAACAACTAGCGTAAGTTTATTCGCCGCGTTTCCCGTTGACAATGCAATTTTAGCTAATTCGATCGCGGACCGCGCGCCATCGCCGAGTGCCGCTCGGATATTAAACTAATTATGAACAAACCTAGCCGACCTGCGACCTGCCGCACAAATTAACCGTTCAACTCTGTTAACCGCACTGTTGTTTAACTTCTACCATCGATGGTTAACTTGTTGAGGCACGAGTAAAAGGGCTGGTTCTTATCGGGTTAGCTGTCCGTCCTGCTTTTGTATCAATTTACTTAAAATTACTTAAGGAAAACCTAAGTCTTCAAAATTTGTTACGAACAGAAATACTTATTGTTGTACAATTGTACATTATATAAAATTGGTTTTTATGTAACAATAACTGTCTCATTATTCACCCGTGATAACAAAATAAAATTTTGGCGCCCGAACTAAAATAATTTATTTTTTAAGCCAATAAGCAGACGCGTGTAAAAAGCTATTGCTTCAGAGTTATATCCAGCAAACAGAAAAAGCAGAAGATACATTAATTAATACATAAATAACTAGCTCCGGCTCGGTGCACTCGAATAAAAATTTTAATCAGTTACTTCACCCCTTTGAAGACAAAGCAAGTACTTCAAGTCAAGAATGCGACCAAAGAAGAATATTGCTATTTTTCCTCGAATTAAAAAAAAACTGGGAATATGCCCAGCTCATAAAAAAGTCGGGCACTTGACTAGTATTGGATAAAAAGTCGGAATTAATAAAGCGCGATGAGCCTTTGTCTATGGTTCACAATCAATTCTTTGTATTGCGAAGCTTCCGTCGGCTCTCGAGCAACGCCAATTTTCACGCATCAGGGTTACCAATTAGTGTTTATATCATTTACAAGTATATTATTTGTTGCTGTGGGCGTGTATAAAATAGTTAAATATTTTAATTAGAATTTATTTTGTTTGGTTCACTTACTAATAACATGAATACTAGGTCATATTAAAATAATAGTTTAATGGCGTTATTATATTGATCCTTCTAATGTTATTCAATAATAGCGTATTTATTTTATCATCTCTGCTTTCTTGGCCGGCAGTGCATTGGTGATTCCTTTAGTCTTGTTGACACTTGCCATCTGATAAGCCATAAATATTATACATACAAAAATATTCACAAACGAATAAATAAATATTATTCATATAACTAATGTTTTTCAAAGGAAGCTATAATATTATTCGATAAAGCCTTTGAGTATGTAGTCCCTAAGTTAATTAATTATTTAGATATGACAGTTATTACAAGTCTTTGTTCCTCTTTAAATTAGTGCAATATCTGATTCCAATATTAAAATTGTGTCGCTGCTGGTATTCGCGTGAACATCAAAGGACATATTGAAAACAATGCGTTGCTCTTTGTAGTCGATAATTTAATATTATCTACGTTGAAATTAAATTTACCGATACAAAAGCAGAGGCACGAGAACAATAAAATTGTTATTAATAAATAAATTATACGGGTAACAAACAGTGTAATTAGATCAAGTAGTCAGCCCTGCGAGCATTCGTGTTCGGGTTGGTTCAAAGGAGAATTTATCATTTAAAGTGAAATTTATTGAGTTTCGCTAAGGTTAAGTGAGCCTTTTGACTCGCTCGTATGAAGTAAGGGGCGACGGGTGCCGACGAGGCTGGTGTTAGGTTCCTCTCAAAGTATGACTTCCAGCATCGCCAAATTACCTGCATATTGTATTACCTTTGTATTGATAAAAACCATACTCAGAGTCCTTTATCACAGGTTATTTGATGGAAATTGGGTGTATATTAAAAAGTTTTCTCGTGCGCGATGTTCGCTTTGACATGTGACTTGTAATTTTATTTGGGTCGTTCATTCACGTGTATTGCTTTCGTTTATGGTTGTGACGTAATAAATGTATGTTATGATACATAGAGAGGTATCTATAATGAATATAATCAAATTAGCTATGAATTCATTCTTTTATTTGGAACACAAGATTTTAATTAGCCTACGAAATACGAATAAAATCATGTGGAGAGTGATATTAATATTCGCTTTATTATTATTTATTAGGAAGAATTTTATGAATTTAGTAAAGATATCTCAGAACCTATATTCAGGTTTCCTTCATTGTAATAATAAAACGAATTGTATCTCTAAATAAATAGTCGAAACATTTTTAGTGCGCCTAAGACTCGGGTAATAAATTTACCGGTTCCATTTGGCTGAGTTTACAGAATCAGATGATCTGATATTTTATGGCAATTTCGCACGGAATTGCTCCGCTGCATTTACGTTTAAATGTCGATGGATGGCGGGACGGCGTAAGATTGGCACCGATGTGATTTAGGGCGCTCGATCGGCTACCCACCGAGTCGCCTCGTGGCTCGTGCATTATGTAGATTGTAGGCGAGGTATCGAGAGCCGTCTGCCGCAAACCGAATTTATCGCATTGACTATTCAATCCGCGAGAAACATCTGCCTGCCGCCTCCTCCGCCTCCGCCCGGTGAATAGAAAAATACAGTCGCGCCAGCTTTCGGAGTAGCGCTTCAATCCGAAGAATTGTTTCGTGGTCAAATTGAATCTTCTCCATCAGATGTAGGATGATTCGATATTTATGTAAGAGTTTGTTGTTAGGAATATGCGAAGCGATCATATTGGTAACCGTTGTGCGGTTACGTGCTATTTATGGAGGGACGTTTTATTAATGACGTATCTACCTAATGTTATTTGGTACATGTGCCATATGTAACGTGAGTATGAAAATGACTTGCATTTGTTCATTTTGTTGTTTGATGTTAATTAACACATCTTGCTGCTAATATTGTTTATTAATAAATTCATGAATAAACTGAATTTCATTGACTACAATTATTTTTAGTACCAATCGAATGTGTAAAACAGTTGTTTGAAGTTGTCAGTTTGTCATAAGACCTCGCTTGAAAGTACAACACCCTGCGGCGAGACTAACATTTTGTGTGTTTATTGTCTCCAATATGTTTGATTGTAAACTGTCGAGCTGCGCCTTTTTTCACCTCCACGAGGCTATATCGGCGCGATCGCGGTCGGAGTGAATTTACTTAAGAGTCGCGAGTGCAGCGGGCCTCGCCGAAATTACTATTTCAATCTGACTCAGCGACTTCGTAAGAAAATACTGTATACCTAATATATTATCCTGATGTAGGTAAGGAGTTGGAAGACTAACTCCACTCACTTACCCTAAACCGTCCTAACGTCCACACTACTAACAAAAAATAATAACAAACGCATATTGTTAATAACATCGCTTCAGAATAGAATATGACCTATGGGGTAATAGATAGTTAATTTTAATTTATCAAATGTATAAATAATTACGTATATAAAATTAAATAAAAAAGAAACATAAATCCTATACCTACCTGTTAATAAAGTATTCAAAATATCGAATTGTTTGACCTATCGACATGAGCGTTGACGTTCGTTGATTTCGTTGAAATTTG
>DWKA01000480.1:0-16641 GCA_018249155.1 Panoquina ocola ocola
GTATCAAGTACCATTTATTGGATTTTATTGTATGGTATTTTTTGTAATTTTGAAGTTGTACTGTTGTTTTTTTTTGTCTTTGCTGTGACTATAAATAAGATAGGCATGATTGATAAATTGTGAAGAATAACATTTTTCTTATAAGACTTGCAAAGTATTCGAGTTAACCAGTGTGTATACCTTCAAAGTATATTCACTACCCTATGTAGTAAATTATACTAATGAAAAAATAAGTAAGGTCTGGCCATCCTAGGATCTTGTATTAAAAATAGTACATGGAATGACAAATGACGATAAAAATAAATGTTTTCAAGGTCAATTATTCCCTTATGACACTTTATCCACATACCTATACAGATAAACTTTTGTTTCAATACATATTATGAAGAGCTATGAGGTATCAAGAATGTCCTACTCTGGCATGTGTGAAAATTAGTAAATATAATACTTTATGGAAAGCCCTCATACCTTTGAGCTTTATTGTATTAAGCTGGCATCAATGTTTCAAATTCATCTTAAATGAAATTGGAGTCATTGAAGAGGAGAAATTATGTTGTGACATGAAATAATTGCCCTTACACCAATTGTGTATCAATCTGAAAGGTGTTTTGGGATTCCAGTATACTTATATTAAAGGCAACCATCTGTCCTCAGGGGTAGCAACACTCCTGTAACAAACTTCGAGTGGCACAATTACTAGATAGACCATTACTAATATAGTTACTAAGAGGTTTTCCTCTTATAATATGTATTATATTAAATTTATGTTATTACATAATCATACTAACAGTCCTACTAAACTCCACTGTCCACTTACTAACGAATAACAACATCTAATATTCATATTAACACCTTGTACTAACAGGACTTACTAATTAACTAACACAGTCCCTCCCATCCCACTGTCCTACCTACTGTGTCAAGTTTGTACAGGTGCCCATGGGCGACGGGATGGTGGCACTGTCAGCTTGTTTGCTACCTTTATTCCATTGAAAAAATCAATGTAGCGTTCAAATGTAAAAAAAATTGAAATTGGTTCAGTAGTTTTTTAGCCAATTCGAAACAAACATACAAATCTTTCCTCTTTATTATTACCTAATATAGAGTGGGTTTTAGTAACATTCAAGTTTAGTTTCAATATAATTTGATAATTGTTCAGATTTCTTGTTAAAACTTGGTACCACCAGCTGCTTATTGGTTCCTAGACTATATTTTAATCATTGATTGGGGACCTATACCATGTGATGGCTTTTTAATATTAAAACTAAATGCTTCACTAAAATCCCATGTATATTGATAGATATGGTTATTCATAAAATATATGATGATGTGAGATGTAGTTTATGCTGTTAGCAAAACTTATAATTGAGTTATTGTATAGGAACAAGAAATGTGTACAACGATCGGTAGGTACGTGTCTGTCCGTCGCGTGTGAAGGGCACTTACTTCACCGATGTTGACATAAAAATTACCAGAGGTCAGTAAACCGAGATGCACTTGTTCCGTCGGCTCGGTTTCGTGACTACTCGGAGCCGTTCAATTTGCATACATTATACACGTAGGTACGTATGTAGCTGTGATTGGTAGTGGTTTCAATGTCGGCCTTCTGTTACCCGGAGTTCGGTTTGAATCCTATTTCTTGCGATTTTCGTTATTTGTAATTAATTTTGAATTGAACAGTTGAATAAAAAACAACACATGATGCAGTTGTTTTTTAACATTTCAATGAGGTGGTTATAGTGAAACACGTAACTTGGCTAGAGTCTGAAAGAGACAGATGCGCGGAACAAAAAGCAGCGGGTCTAAAATGGAAGCTTTACACGAATCATAATATGATCCTATTATGAATCTTAACGTCAAATGCGAATGATTCACCTGCAATTCATATTAGGAATACTGCACTTTGACAGTTTTGTATGTAAATTCGTAAAATGGTCTACAATAAAGGAATTGCGTTGATGTCACATCGCAGAATAAGAATTCAGAATACCTATGAATTGCTTAGAGGAATTGCTTAATAAGTTCCGTTTTAGACCCGCAGAGCAAATCACTTCTGCGGAATCTGCGCATCTAATGTCTCTTTCAGACTTTTGCTAAGTTAGGTACTTGCCGATGACTATAACTGACTTGAGCAACTGACTTAATTATTATTGTTATCAATAGTTAGTCTCTTATCAGACCTAAAAATATCGTGCGTGACCGTCTCAGGTCACTTCCTTAGCTATCTCCACACAAAAAATCGTACCGTGACGACGACGCTCCGAAAGAACAAAAAACTATAACACTTTCCTATTTAGATATAATAGATAGTATAATGCAATCAAAATGACAATAGGAAAGTCAATGGCCGCGATTGACCTTTGTTCCTTGAAAAGCCTTATGTTATTAGAGTTATTGGTTTTTTGGTTTAATACCATAAATGCGAAACTTTGTTTGTTTGTTACTCCTTCACGCAAAAACTACCGAACCGATTTTCATGTAATTTGGCACACACATCGCACTTAACACATAGGATAGTTTTTATTCCGGAAATCCCACGGGATCGGTCAAATTCAACGCGGGCGAAGTCGCGGGTGGAAACTAGTTATGACTAAAATGTACCACGGAACTAGGTTGACTTGCTGTTGAAGGTTCGAGTGACTAAATCAATGAAAATCTTCGTGGTAGCCATCGACGGTTTAGTAACGATAAGGTTCCTCACCTTATCCACTTGATCCACTTACGCCAAGACTTATCTGCGCATATGTGTACCGACTATTGTTGATATACCTATCTGTTTGACTTCCAGCTGTTTAGAATGGCTGGTACGATGTTTATAGCTGTGATCAAAAATCGCTGGTCATTATCTTACTTATGAAGAACTTACTCACCTTGTTGTGTTAAGTATTTTGCTGCTTTTTTTAACTTGTATATGGGCATTTTTTATATCTTATAGTGGACAGGCTGATAGATAGATGGAATGCTTTATCGGCTTTATCTATTTAAAAGATACAAGATATTTTTTTACTTGCGATAGAGATATATAGTTATTTTCATCCCAATATAAGGTCTGAATACAATTTTACGGAAATTTCATATCATGATGTTAAATACTTGTCTAAGCTGATTTGATTATTTAAATGAATTCTGTCTAAGGCACGAACTGCATACCATAAAGGTTAACAACCACACATTAACTACGAACCCCAATAATTTAACTTTGAAGGTTAAATTTAACATGTGCCTTACAATCGTGTAACTGCACGATGTCGTTGTTGAATCTTAATTTTTATTGGTATACTATTAAAATTACCTTCTATATGCAGAGTTATGGTTTGAAAGTTGGTGTCATTGTCAGTGGATCGCAGTTTGACTCCCGTAGGATGTAACAGTTAATAAACTTATGAAATTAATTAGTTGTCCATTCTTACCAAAACATTTTTGTTTTTGTAGTATTAACACATTTATTGCACAAATAGTTTTCGACTTCATTGCCGAAACCACAGCCTAATTGTGTACTATTCCCGTTTTTTGTTTAGTAGGAACCTACATAGAACACGAATCTAAACTGAGATCTAATTGGAGGCAAGACGAGCACTGAGTCAGCGGGGTACCGTGGGGTAGCCGGGCCCGCGCCGGCGGAGGGTGAGCGGAAAATAAAAAGTTAGGAGCGAACCGGGCGCGCCGGGGACAACGGACGGGTTCCCGGCCGCGCGGTGGTATGTAGCCGGCAGGCGGCTACAGCAACCTGTTAGCTTCGTGCCCTCGCGCAGTCTTAGGTACAGTGCCGTCGAACAGCTGAATAGAAATGAGCGCCGGTAGATGAAGCGCCATTTTGAAATACCATTAGAAATGAGGTACGATGCCCATTATGTGTATTGAAATTGAAAAAAATACCTACCTACATGATTTATTAATTATTTTAGGTATGTATACTCTGATTTAACGACTACTTTTTGGTTATTTTTTTTAAATTAACTGCAGTTATTGATCATCGTTTTTGACCATAATCTATGGATGAGTTACCTTACTCATCCACATAAATTTACGTCCTTAGGTAAATAGCTAATTTCCCACGTTTTATTATTAAACAAAAGTAGGCATAACGAGTAATTCTAAATTAACCAGCAAATAAATTTGTAAAATGTGAAGTAGTGCAAAAAACTTTGATGGGCTTAGCGTCTCACACAAAGCCTACCCGACCGTGAAGTTTCTTATTTAAATCGTTCTATTTTTATAGTGATTTAAAAAGGATTAAATCAATTGATACGTTTGGCAATTATCCTTGAAAGTTTAGGGACTACGTTGTACAATATTTCTTTAGCATTATCTACTTGGTAGTCAGCGAAGCATGTAGTGACGCAGATAGCAACAGAGACGTCTCTTTATACCTACTCGAACGCTTAACAAAAAAGTGTCAAACGTTTTCTCATGAACCGATGCCAGAAATTTAATTAAAATTTATTATAACAGTATCACTGATACATTCAATAAGCTTTCATAAAAAAATAGCAATCCAAACCGAAGAAAAATATGAACACCTGATTTATAATATGTAAGTGAGCATATCAAACAGTTTCATACCCGAGTGCGCATCTGACCGGTCGCCCGCCCCTCCCCCCTGTCATTAGAAGCGTGCGCGGGCGCATTGGCCCTCGCCGCGTTGCTCCGCGCCGCCCGGAAAACGCATTCGACGTGACTTGATTTCGGAATACCAACCTTTTTTCGCTTGTTAGAACGAAGGTAAACCTAGCGATGTCGAGTGATAATGCCAGTTCTGGTTCTGTGGAAATAAACATCGGATCACTTCCGATTCTTGGGAATTTCAAATTTGTTTAAAAAGGACTTTAGCTAAGTTATGAGCTTTAACAAATATCTACGTCTCTAGTACCTCTCTACCACCAGCATACCACGTGCAGTTAAAGAGTACGTCGTAATAAATAAAAACAGTGCACAAAACAAAACAAAGAAGAAATGAGGTCGTAAGACTCGCTGCAAGTAAAGTGCACGGATGCACTCCGTACGCGGAGGAGCAGAAAGTGATAGCGACGTGTGTTGACTTGACGTGAGGGTTTTGAGAAGACATTTGGCCTAACTCCTGTTTTATGTTTTTTAATACCATATTGTCTGACTGTGAATGTAATTATGCTAACTGTGATTAATTTTATTGTTGATTTGATAGAGGCATTGATAATTACATGCTGCTGTCGTAGTCCGCCGACTTCTGTGATCGTAAGTGATTGACCGATTTTAGCGACTGTTGTCGGTCGGCATAAAAAAAAATAATTTTAAGTACTTTCATACTTCCGAGCATAGTTAGGATCAGCTTGTTGAAGTATGCTTCCAGCAGAAGGTAGACTCGTGATCATTAGTGGGCTATTTATGAAATGATACCACTAATTATTTCGTATGTGAAGGCCTAAAATATCGAAAATGTCATCTTTGCGGTTCAAGAAGACCGCGAAGAAGAGTGCATCATGGGAAATGCTCTTTATCATGGATTCAAGTGTGACTTTATCACGTAATACCCAAAAATAATACACGTAATTAGTAATAGCCAATAGGTTAGTTTAACGTAGCATTGTTATATGTTATCACAGTAGTTAACAGTTCTGTTGAATCGTGCAACCATTTTATCACATAGAGATTTAAAACATCCACCTGCATAATCCCTCAAACTTTGTTGTTAGATAACACATGGCTGCCTATAGCAGGTAACTGAAAGTTGGCTGTAAACTTTCTAACCCTGAACTATTATATGCGAACAACCGGCTACGGGAAATTTGCTGTGAAATTCAAACAAAAACTTTGTTCCACATTCTAACACACATCCATATTGACCTACAGTTGTGACCGTGTTAAATATTGTATTCATATTACTAGGCGTAAGGGTCTGCTGGTTCTGTTGACGTTTTGAAGCTTTCGCTATGCACAAAGTTTTAAATAGTTTACAAAAATCACTATGCTTCTTACTCAATCACATTATTTCCGCCCGCGACTTCGCTTACGTGGAATTTGACCGATCCCGCGGGTTGCCGGGATAAAAGCTATCCTATGTGTTAATCCTAGTTACCTTCTATGTGCGTGCCAAATTTCATGAAAATCGGTTCAGCAGTTTTTGCGTCAAGGAGTAACAAACATACAAACTTTCGCATTTATGACATTAGTAGGATTCTTTCCATCTGGAATACGAAATAAAGATTTTTATGACTAAAAAAGATTTTCAAAACGTTTATAATTGTTAGTTTTACTAGTGACTAGTTAGCTCATTTGTTAGTTTTTCACTTTAAGTATAGAGAAGACATTTAAATCTTGCGTACGTAGTTATAATAGTGTACGAGTACTCATCTGTGCACTTGCCTCGAAATGGGAAATCCCGATAATATTTGACGAGCATTTAATTTTTTACTTAACTCTTCTGTAAATATAGTTGAAGTAGTCCAAATCCGGGCACTGCGGTCATGAATACTAGACACCGGTTTCGGTTTTAGATTGGTCGTAAGTAATAAGGTTCAATATGTTTCCGATTGTTGGCCGTGACGTGTGACGGCCGTACAGCCCGTACACTCGGTACAGTCAATTCGTTAAGCCGGGGCCAGGTCAGGTAGAGCTTGAGTCATCAGTTCCAGTGGTCGTTCAACTTTCATTATTGTTTGTTTATTTTTTGCTGTCGGACCTTGAGGCTGACGCGAGTCGCACTCGTAAGGCACCGGAGCCTGTTCTGTTTGGCAGATGCATAGCAATTGTTATATAAGCCACTACAAGTTTATGTATGTATAATGAATGTGAATGAATATATGCTTGCAATATATTGTTCTGTGCCTACGTTCTTTGGGATAAGATTGGTATAGATGTACAACATGGAAACACACAGATAAGTTATCGTTATGAATATACATAAATCCGAATGTCTAGTTTACCAGACTGGAACTATAATACAGAAAGTCTAATTCGGCAAGTAATTGCATATGACTTAGCAAGGTACTGAATCATCGTGATAAACTGCCTTAATAGAGACCAGAACCTTTGGATTGTTTTAGTAAGGACCATCTGTTTCTACTTCACAAAACTTTGTAACATTCAACAATACAGTCATGTATATGTCACCTATTATATATTATGTTTTTGGAATCCGTTTAGGGTTTCATATTTAGACACTGTTGCAGTTTTTTAACGTAAAATTCGTTCGATTGTAAAGGGTACGCTCATTGTTTTATTTTTATCAAGTTAGTGTCAGACGTTGTTTTTCAGCATTTCCATGTCACTTAGTTTTGTACATCAGGAAGAATTAGACCTTAGATTCTTACATATCTTTGGTAAATGCTCTTCACACTATATAACTTTGTATTTTTACCTACCTACATACAAACACAAGTACATATACTTTAATTCGTGTCACATTACGTTACTTCTCGGACATTAAAGCCCTTAAAAGCCCTTCAAAGGTTACTAGTAATGTTCTAACGGTATCTAATAGGTACGTTTGCCGTTCTCAAAACATCATAATCGTCGTGTCGAATAAGCTGGGTCACGCAACTTTGAATCCCAGATCGTATAACGTGAATAACCTCCGCAGAGCATCAAATTCACCGTCCACTGTCTTAAGTTGAGATAATAAGGAAAGATTTTTTGAACTGCTTTCTTAGAAACAATCTTATGAGAACAATAAAACTACGTTATACTCGACACGAACATTGAAAAGTTATTGTAAAGCAGAGAAGGAAAAGTAGAGTGAACTTCACAGACTTTTATTAACTTAGTGCACTTAACATCTTCAACTGTAAGTCTAGTTTCCGTCGGGTGGAATTGTGTTCAGACATTATATTTAATATGCAGATTATAAAGATTGTGCTCACAATTTCCCCATCTACAAAAGTTTTTTTTCTATAGTATATTTTTAATGAATAAAGCCCAAATGGTGGTTTATATTGTTTTTAAAGTGAGAGATCTCATGCTTGATTCCCGTCCACGATAAGCATTCAAGTGAGAGACATTTGTTTTCGGTTCGAGGTTCATTTTGATGTTTTGTAATTTTATTATGTTACCTAGTAATATGAGTGGAACCGACTTTTTGTTTTTTTACTGTATCACTTACTAAGAATATTATCAAAAACAAAGGAAGTTGTAATCGTAACAAATTACACAAGACGGCAAACTTGGTGGAACATTTCGCGGTTAGCTGTTCTCGTATAACTGGATGAATTAATTAAATTACTGGCAGTTATCATTTCAATGATCTCATCACAATCGTGCGAGGTTAAGAAATTAATATTTTACGGTAAACTAGTTGTTCCATTATACGTTGCTAAATATTATTAATCTGGTTGGTTTGCGGCTTAGATAACTATTTTGCTGATCCTTTAGTCACACAGATAATATTTATCATAGTGAGTAATGTTTTGCTATGCATGCTAGCATTGTTTCTATCTCCAATGCTTTGGTGGACCCCTTAGTGAAACTTAACATTAGGGCCACTTAAATTTCTTTTAACTTATAATTTATAATTACTTTTACGGTATTTACCTGTGTAAAATTTTGTTGAAAAAGTCAAGTAGTTTCGATCTATGCCTACCATCTTCCCAGCTAGATTAATACAGATACTACTTCTATTAGATTTAAGTATATCAATAAAGTCACGTGATCCATAAGCAAAGATGTGAGTTTATAATTATAAACCCTACGACGATGGTTACGCTGTGTTAAACATTATAGTTGATCCTTCGATGTTACACTCCCATAAAACACTAATATAATTTTGATTTCTAAAACTAATTTCGAAAACAAAAACTGTTCAGTTTTCGAATTTAAAACAACCGATTCCCACTAAATGGTTCTCAAACACTCCACGTCAGAGAATTAGGGCAAAGGGCAAAAGGAGCGAACTGGTTGTGCTAATGCAATTATCGGCTTCGCGCTCTGGGACTAAATAGAGGAAAGACTTCTGCTATACATATGTAACACCCGCCGTATAGATCTGCCCTGGAAAGTTGGTTGGAATTGTTGCTTCAGTAACGTTTGTACTCAAACTTGTGTTGAATACAATCTTTGTCCACTACTGAATTAACGTCAACTGGGCTTTGTTAGCTGGCTGTGTTTGTGAATACGCCGCCGCGTCGGTGAGAGGACACGCACACGACCATATTCCCTTGGAAATTATATCTCTAGCTATATGGCTGTTGTGTTTGGTTTTACTACACACACAGGTCAAACAAGTTTGATTGGCAGCACCTTCTCACGATTCGTGTGGGCCTTCTAGACCACCGCCACGCTAATTGTGTTGTTAATAAAGTTTATTAACTAAAATGTGTTACTCTAGGAGTGTTGATGGATTGGTGAGCCAACGATTTATATTGATCGTAATCGAGTTAATTACACAAGTTCTCTCGCAGTCGATGGTTGGGCGGGTCACCGGACTTTGTTAATGATTTTGTGCTTCCTATGAGGGCACGTTATGTCGTTAGTTCTGGTTCATATCGTTAAATGACAATCGCTTTTCCGATGACAGGATCTCGAAAAATAATTACTATCGACACAGGGGAGTATATTTCAGAAGAGTTAATATTACATTTTTATTGGACTGTGGACATCATCGTGTTTACAAATAAGTCTCTCGCTTGTGGTCTATTACACAAATGATTTACTAGATAAGCCAAAACCCAAATGTTTGGATCGGAAGAGTAACTTTTTAATTTCTCTGTGATTGATTCATGTAAATGCTTGATACTCGGAGGACCACATTTTTTTAGTTCAATATCAGCAAAAACTCAAGGTATGTAATAGTTAGACGGAAGTTCAGTAACGGTGTAGAAGGTAATTGTGGTGAACTGGTGACTTGTGCAGTCCGCGTCAGCTCGTAATGTATGGAGCTTGCAGCTGGCGGCACACCTGCCTCGCGTATCAAGCTATCACCTTTGACATTCGAATAGCACAGTTTATGGGACGCGTGCGCATTCGCCGCGTATAAATTCCAATTATCATCCGTAAGCTATAGCCTTCGTCCTTAGCTTTCTCTAGTTTGTTGACGTTCTTTTTTTATTTAACATTTAATATTGCAACTTGTGCTTGCAAAATGGTTAACTTGTTATCATTTTTGTTTTTTAAATGAAGTATTTAAATGGGCGGACATTCAATTAGAGGCGACACCTGTTGCACAAAATATGGTTATTTTAAGTATGCAATTATTTCATTGACTAATATAATTTATTCTTTTCTTTTGTTTCCATTGTATTATGGTATCGGATCCGATTTTATATGATGATTGTTGCGTCGTATTTTAATGTCCATTTTTACTTTACAAATGCAGTCACACCTGTTATGAATCATTTTGCATTATCGTTAATAAAGGATAATTAGGTGCGTAGGTACAGGTCTGGTGCAGCGTATTATTCTGGTACTTATTTACGTGTAATAATTACATTCCTCATAATTATGTATAACTTAACGGTTTAATACTGCGCTGTCCGCTTTCTTAATGACGTTCTATATTATGTGTAGCGTAAAATAATAGGTATGTAATGTTTCTAGGACTGACCAATCACTGACCTGATCAAAATAAAAAATAAGTAGTTTTATTTTTATTTTTACAACTAATACATAATTAGAAGAGTTAACATTTGAGTTAGATCTGACAAATCGCAGCCTGCAGGTTTAAATGCATATTATGTGGATGTGTAATTAGCGTGGGGCCGGGTGATTTTGCATCGACCTATTGTGCGCTATTGTGTTGCATTCGGTGAATTAAAAAATCAGAATGGCGGCGGCCGGATTAAGTAAGTGGTGGGTTCCGACCGAGTGTTCCGACTAAATGTCAAGTTTTTTGGTCGAGTTATAAAAGCGATTCGTTGTTCGCGGTATACGATAAAGTTTAATAGTTATCGGTGGATTTAAAGAAGGATATAATTACGTAACTTTAATTTTTTCAGATTACATCTATATAGTGATTGGGAAGTCTCGAACATTCCAAAGACCTGGGTTACGAGACTTCTTGATTCATGATTATGTTAATATTCAAAATTCTTCATTATTAAACGGTAAAATACTTCTAGTCGAATAAAGTGTCTTATTCTTTTCTAGGTTTTTGTTGTTAAATATAAGTTTATCATGATTGTGTTATATCTGAGCGCGCAATTGAAAAAAAACTAAATCATTTTCGTAACAAACCGAAAGAAGTAAAACTAAATTGTACATTTATATAATACCGTAATACGTCAGATACATGCTCGTAAGCAACGTAAAGGCGGAATTCATGAACCGTGTAACGTCATGCGACAAAGTTAAATGAACATCAGAAGATAAAAAGCCAAGAGTCAAACTACATGAAATAACGTGTTGCACATCTGTTATCGATGTTGTCAGCTTAGAATGTTTTCAGTACGAGCACCCAAATTAAAATGATTATCCAGGCGAACGATCGCCGCGGGCGGTATCACGCCTCTGACGTCATCAAACACCGAGGCGCACTGCAAATTGCACGTTCCTATACATTTCACGTTTTTTGTCCCGAATCAAAGGTCGGGCAAGGACGTCCCCCGAGTTAATCACCCGTGGGCTTGAACTGCTAGGTTATGATGTTGTGCGCGGCCAATCGTATGTTTTTATTTTAATTTTATTCTTCCATGCAGTGTGTTTTATTTTCAATCTGTAATCATACTTCCTTAGTAATATTTCAAATAGGAAAATGTGTTTGTTTGTCCTTTATTGAAGGCGCAACATAACATCGTTATGGTATTGTATTTGTATGTGATAGTTGGAAGGCTGGAAAGTGACATGGCTATACCAATATATATTTTTTAATCTGTATTGTATCCCAATTGCTAGCGGATAACATTAATAAAATCGCGTTTCTTTATTACTTTATTGAATATTGTACTTTCGTTTCCTGTAACCATCCCAAAGATTTTAATAAGAAGCCGTTTCACGGTCCCGATGGTAAATGGTTAGTATCATGTCCACAGTACGCTATGTATGCCAATCTGAGGTCATCGACGTCAGTCTTAAGAAGTGGGTAGCCATCATGGCCATGACAGATTGGAAATGATTAACCAGATCATCTATATAACGCACACTTGAATGCGATTCGACAAGCAAGATCCGAATTCCATACCGCCGGCCATTCAGACGAAATTGCTATCGGGCGGTCCGCATTGAGACCCGGATAGACGGACGCTGCTCCGGGAAATTCCTCTACATTACACGGACAGGTATTAATTTGCGTGAAGATTAAGCTGTGCTTCCACTGTGGCACTGAATATGCTAAAACCACTCCGTTCTAGGATACTAATAGAAAGTGCTTTATATTCGAGACGTTCACACACGAAAGCTATCTTCAAATGATGAATAGGTTATTCAGTGTTGTTATTTGATAATATGAGAACTAAACGCTTCAGTTTAGTGCAGTTAGTGGGATGAATCCGGTTACTTATGATCAAAGGGCTATTGATGTATAATTTAGTTATATTTATATTATTTACAAACTTTTATTTAATTTGCAATATTTCTGTAGATAAAGTGTGTAATTAATAAATCGAATATAAAGACAATATTATTATTATCTATAATGTATCACATTGTTTTATCTTTGTTCCAGGTATGTGGGGGCATGCAATCTACACCACAAAACATATTCTACACGTGATTATTAGGTAAGATAAAATATAAATTCAAATTATATTAGCGTTGATAATAATGATAAATGGATCGATGATCTTTTTGCATGCATAAATCGTTGGAATCGAATCGCCGATATCAATAATGTTGCGGGATAATTACAGCAATTTTAATTCGATCCGCGCCCAACCTGACCGCTCTTGTCATTGAGACGCTATTGTTATGAATAAGGACAACGTTTTAAAACATCTCGACTTGTTATATACGTTACGTTATGTATGTGTAAACCTTTGTACATTGGGATGTTCAATTGTGGACTTATAATCTTTGCAGGGTTTCATGTGTACGTAATGATTGGATGGTGCTTCTTCTTATTTTGTACAGACATGTCAGACATGCTAATATTATTTGGTCACATTAAATAACTATCTCGGATATATCTTTGTAATATTATCGACTATCGTATGAAGCAATCAATCCACATCCCCCATCAAGTATGATGGACTGGCAGATTTAAAGTAGACTTTTTAGTGCTCTCAAATTCTCTAATGCTTTCCTTTCCCGAAACAATGTTGCTATTCATAACTTGGATTTTGCGGTTCTTAAATATCTCGAATGTTTCCTTGCCATGTTTGGTCAGTGATTCAGTTCCAAAGTTGCGACGATAAAAATATACAGGCGCGTCATTTAGCTTATAAATTTTATAAACGATCGGTTGCCCGTGAAGGAATCTTTGGGCCGAGGGCCTCGTAGGTAGCCAAGTCAACAATTTATCGGACCCCATCTCTCACTCACGGCGGTATTGTCCAATTGTACGCCACGTATTCCGACAGATGGAATTTGGTGAGGCATCCAAAGTGTTCACTTTATTGATCTATTTTGGATTATTATCGGCCAGTCACTATTGCGCTCCGCTTAGGTGATAATAAAAATTATTATGTGTTATGTAAAAATACTGAAAACAGGTTGTTTTCTTTTAACATAGTTTATTTAACTTGTTATGTTTATGTGGATCTAACTTTGCACGCTGAATTAGAATACGACTATTGTAGGCCTCTTATTTATTATTTTATACTTTTAAATTAGGTACTATTTTTGGGGTCGGTTCGACTCTTATCACTTAAAAGTTTTTATTTCGAGACGGAGAAATTTAACACATTGCTTTAGTTTCGACAATATAATGCATTTTAAGGTTAGTTACAAACCGGGGAGCCCCTCAATAGTAAACAGCTACTTATATGTTTTTTTTTCTTGCACTAACAATATAAGAATGTGTTTTCAGTTTTTGAAACTATAAACTTGCATTATTTTACGCTTAAAAACAATTATTTTATTTGCTTCGTGTATTTCCATTATTATTTTTAACGCGTCAGTTGGGATGACGCATTCGTAAATAAGAAGTACTAACAACTATAGGTACAGTGGTAAATAACTTTTAAATGGCGGCAAGCTGTATGTAAATTTAGCCTTGTTAAATTTACATAATTATCTACCTATATCAAAATAATTGAAAATATTCAGTTACTTTAAGAACTGAAAATTGTTGGTAGGATGGATGGATGTTGTGGCGTTATTAATTCGAGGTTACAACCGTTTCTAATTTCGCGTGTTATTATTATTGGGAAGTACGGCCTAAATGCCCCGGAGTTCGGGGCAAACGCCAATTAATCTGGCAACACGATATTCGAGGGGGCTCCCCCTACCGGCAGATTGCTGCATAATCCCGATGCACTTCTACCGCTTCCGTGATCGACGCAAGAGGGCGTTTGATGGCCCCTCCGAATTCGTTGCTACGTTCTCAGGGTTGAAATTAGGTTTTTTTTTATATTCCTTTACTTAGTGGCACTAAGTAATGCATGTATATTGTATAAGTATGAAAATGCATATTATAATGTCAAAATCACAAATGACAACTTGGCAACAAGGAAATAGTTCCTTAAAGGTTCTTTTAAAGATCTAATTCTGAAACTAATAAAACACGGTTCAAAAAACGGAAAAAATCAAATCCCACCTAATGAATATAACGTTTTGAAATACCTACTTATAACGATTTAATGATGATTTCTTATACTGTAAACTTCTCTTAGGTTTATATTACTGATGTAAGTTGTCCGAGTTAGGGGCTGCTATGTTATAAAGTGTTACTCTAATGTGATTTGACGATCGTTATCTATCTTTAATATGATGCTGCATGCATCTTAATTGTCTGTTGAAATAACTGATAGGTATTTGAATAAATTACAATATTGAGTGATGAAAGGTATGGAAACAAAATAAATAAAGTACCTACTTATCGAAATTTTATTCTTATAAAGTTAAGTTGATATTTAGCATATCAATCATGGACTTATGTTATAAACAATATTATATTATACCTGTTTGTTATTAGTCATTTATAATTAAATTTGGTTCAAATATAATTTTATATGACAAAATGGAATTATTCTTTATGAAAAAGAAAACTTCTTCAGAAATGTCGTTTTGATAATATTTTTTATTTTTAAGTATTCAGAAATAGTAGAAAGATGATTTTGAACTGTAAAATATTATTTAAAATATCTTATGCAATTTTATACGTAGGTTAGCAAGTAGTTCCCCATAAAAAAAACTTCAATTCCATGTATAAAAACGTTAGAATCGATAGATCTAAATGCTTAATGCAATACGGTATCAGATGATGTATTCAAATATCATCAAAATGAATGACGCATTATAAAACTATCCCAAAACGCGCCCCGAACAGGATACCATCCAACTAATGGTAACTATTTTTCATAAAAAACGAGGGAACTACAGCCTTGGTCCAGCGTTCCACATTTCCTAATCCACGTCATCTGTCACACGCCAAGAACTATAAACCTTCATGCGTTCAACTTAAGTGATACATTAGCGTAGCAACAGTCGGAAATGATGTGAGTGCTATTTCGTTGTTTAATTTCGCTTCTTCATATCCATTGTCATTTATAAGCTGACTTGACAGATCGTGTTATACAGTTTTAAAGTGCTCACTGCACTCGGCTTGCTGTTAGCTCCATAGTGTATTGTATGATGCGTGGGGTGAAGCATGCTCTATGTAAAGTTTAAGCAATATTTTCAGTGTTGTTAACATTTTGTGGCATGTTATTTTTGATTGTTTCAGAATAAGTGGAATAAATTTATCAAAAAATATCAACTTAATTATAATTTTACTAAATTGGTGCCTTAGTTTGGACATTATTAAAAGAAGCTACAGATTTCAATTTTTATGTATAAGTTACTAGATACATATTAGTAACCGCTTACGTAAATTATTATTAGTTTGTTGCTTGCAAAACACACTTTGATGACATCTAAAATCCTGCACTGCTTCAAAGCACACATAATCTACAACAAATAAACTTTACTCAATGCAAAATATAAGTAGGTGTTTGCTGTTAGTGTAGTTAAATGTGAAATGTAACGTTTAATTGCAAAGTGTGTTTAATGACGCTGTTAGAACTTCGATGATACAGGGGCGCGGCGCAATTAAGGAGACTTTCGGACACTTTCGGTTCATCGAGCGCCGCGATAGGGAAAGGGAGAATAAGTTGGTGCTCCTTTATTTAAATAGAAAGTGTTTATAACTTTGCATCCAGGCTTTACTAACTATATTTTATTTAGAAAACGATGTAGGTTTGTAAGTTCATGATGTGTAAGGTTAGCTCATTCTATTTGCAATCAGTCAGTCACAGTTTAAGGCGAGGCACAAAAGTGGAAACTTTTTAGTTTGGTCTCCGACGCAAGCTACTGATGAATATTTGATTTATAAGAGTATGAAATCGTCCACTTGACACATATTCGTTGCCGATCAAAAAGTGTTCGGTGTGGTGTGTCGGCAACAAAAAGTGTCAACGTTTGAGCAACACCTAAAGGTGAGAATGTAATGAATGCTACTGACAGACATCAGCGGGTCTATTACGAACTCTTAATTCCAGCCAGCCAATTCACGGCCATGCAAATTATGACATCCACATGCGACCGCTGGTTGGCTGATTTGCATGGCCGTGAATTGGCTGGCTGGAATTAAGAGTTCGTAAT
>DWKA01000481.1:0-16635 GCA_018249155.1 Panoquina ocola ocola
TAAACACCACGGTGACTACGCCTTTACCCTTCAGTTGCACTGACAACTCACTGCATTCTTAACGCGAACAAACTATAGTATATATTTCTCTATGACTATATTAAAGACGGCGCGGCGGGGCGATCTGTAGATAAGTTACTGAATAAAATATAACAAAATATAGAGTTAAAGGGCTATTTTATAGTTGCTATATTATGATTAAAACGATAGTGCGATCTAGCTAACTGGTACTATTCTACAATCGTACAAACAACCGTCACATAACAGACACGGCGTAGCGAATCTGTATCCAAACTTTGTAGCGTTCTGAAACAAATTTAAATTTCCATTCATCAAGGATCAAACCCGCTTCGTTCGTTCCGCCACCAAATGATATTGCATTGTACTATAAATCCCATCGGAACATCCAATGGTGCTTTTTTAACGTAAGAGACTTAACAGATGACAAATTAAATTAAACTCTATCTAAACGTATTAAGACCGATGTTGCATTGATCTGTGATCTAATAAAATTGTCATTGATAATGCAATGGTCTTAAGACGAAATAATGGCTATTGAAAAGTGGACTTTATTGAGAGTTGTTAAGAGTTAGTCTCTATTGCACGAGTGAGTAGTAAAGAACATAAGTTTTGAAATGCGTGACCTATTACCAGTGACAAAACATACGGTTGTCACCGTGATGCGGGATTTATTGCGAGGAGATGTTTGCGAATTCAATCGTACGATAATTTGCTTAACTTAGTAGAAATAAGGTTCAATTTTGAATAAATATTATTTGATTTTATTCGCTGTAAGTTTGTCTATTGTTGGTCGTATCAAATAATTAATTAGAGAGAGCATAACAAGAGTGTGTAAACTGCATCGAGTGGTTCTATCATTGTTATTTCGATAGTACTGCAGTTTTGTTAGCTTAGATTAGCATAGATTTGTAATTAGAATTTACATATCATTAGACAGAGTTTGTATTTGAACACATAATTAGTTGGTCTTTGTTATCTGTTCAGAGATTTATTGGCGAGTCAGCCGTGAAAATATATTGCGTACGTGTTGTTACAAATGTATACTTTTTGTACTAATAAAGAAAATTAGGAACCTGCATTGAACTAGCTGCCCGCCCACGCTTCGCCGCGGGAAGAATATAGTATAAGTTACTCCTCTCCTATAGGTCTTAGCGTGATAATAGCCTATAGCCATCCTCGATGAGTGGACTACCTAACACTGAAATAATTTTTCAAATCGGACCAGTAGTTCCTGAGATTAAGGCGTTCAAACAAACTCTAAAGCTTTATAATATTAGTATACTATAGATGTTAAATTTTACAAATTTTATAATAGCGCTACCATTTTTGAAATCAATGCAACGTTTCGGTGAGATTACCACAAGAGTTACCAATAATTAGTACACATGGTGACTTTTAACATGCACAAAATTAGTAAGTGCAAGATCATTTTGACATTAAACTTATCATTCGATATTTTGTGCAACAAAAATATACTATTTTAATGTTTTTTTCTATTAATACTGATAAAAAAGTACATTACGAAAATTACCAACAAATAAACCATTCCCACCCCACTCGAACTCGACTGTTGACCGAAAAATCGCTTTAGCAAATAAATCATGCCAACAATGAGAACACACTTAATGACAGCTCGGACGTTAAGAAGAACGAACTGATCAAAAACAAATTCCACATTCAAAATTGTTTCCGAGTTCAAATAGATACCAATGATCTGCCGCGTGGCGCTCTATGGGTTCACTGCGATACTTTGCTTCCAAATATAACCGTGAACATTCTAAAATAAACTCTATTTCCATGCAATAAGGTCAAGTAGAATTTTCAACAGCCGCATTCATAAATTAGACACAATAGAGCTTCACGTGAGTGAATTCTAGAAATCGCACATTGATTTGAATTTTGGAAATCACGATACCATTCTAAATTAAGCTCTATGGTATCGTTATAAGTTTGTTATTCCAACAGTAATTAATGGCCCAGGGGATGGAGTAGGGTTGCACGCGGCAGCGCGTCCGCAGATAATAAATGATTTCGACAAATAATTACGTTATTTGATTTCCGACGGATGATGGTCGTTCGCAAACATTAACTCGTGGGAGAGATTTAAGGGGCTTAGCGTTGCGTCCTATTACTATAATTGGAGAGGAAAACATACAAAATTGGATGAAAGTTAGATAGATGTTGAAACAGAGTAAGAAGAAACTTATAGGGATTTTGGGTAGAATAGTAAAACTAGAGACTTCAAATCTTACTAGATTAATCTTAATTTGTTTAAGTACTTGTTTTTGTTGTAACGGATTGGCAGTGAAATTAACCTGTGCATTAAATAGTTGTCATATTATCCAACATTCCCCGATAAGTCTTAACGATAGCTCTCCAAGGATAAGTAATGTAACAATAATGGACGAATGCCTGAAAGCTATAATATACATAATTTTTCTCTTTATCAGACTTTTTATATGATCAATAATTAAAAATGAAAGTAAATGTTTTCAGATGCAAAGGAGAGGATAATTATGTATTAAGATGCTCTGCAAACTTGAGCTCAACAGGCAATTTAAGGTTTTCAAATAGGTTAATTGTTTTAAGTTACTTGGTACACAAAAAGCTCATATTGTAACTTGCGTTGTTAAAAGTTCTTTATAAGGACTAATGACTCTTAATAAACTATTGCAGTGGGCATGCAACTTATTGCATGCTGGCTCTTAAGCCATCATAATATAAGTATAGCATGGTATAGCGGTGCAGCGCCAGTAATTTGTAGTTCATTAAAAAAAAAATTTTTAATTGTCTTGCCATAATTGAATTTTGAACCAGATTTTTTATGATTGAAATATTTCACATATCATGAATTAATTTGATTGCATTGTCAGCCGAGACAACGCTCCCCTACATTCCATTGGCCACTCGAAATTCTTTGTCCCATAATAAAAACAGCAATGACAATTCCATTGATGATCCACCCACTACATTACGGGGATATCAATTTATTACATACCAGAGGAGGAATACAAAAAAACGAATAGATTCATAAAATTTATTATAACTAACAAGCATTAAATCTGTAAGAAATATATTTTCATATCATAATTATTATTATCACCAAACCAGATCTCACAACGTTATTTTTATATTCATAAATTATAGCTATTTACAGTAACACAGATGTAAACCTTATCAGACAGAATAAATTTAAGTTGGTATTCATTCTTCAGAAATTACGTAGACACTAGAGCCAAATTTAATTTTGTTCAGAACTAAGACTCGTAAGTCGTCCAGAGCCACAAAAAACATTAATATTAAATTGATAATCAAAGAAGATTAGAAGACTCATAAAAACTAATTTTGTCGAAAACTTTTGCGAATTTAATCAAAAGAAATACTTCGCCGTAATATTTCTATTTAAATTAATTTTTCTTGGCTTTATTCAGGGTTCAACCTTCAAAGGTAATCACATCAAGAAAACCGCGACAGATTTTGTGCTTCATAACTAGTATCATTATCACTAACCACATCGATTTGTTCTTGTTCATTTTCGCAGGAAGACCCTGATGTGTTCTTCGAGGAACAAGATGATTTAGAACAACAACACTTCTTAGTTCTACCATCGGTAGATGACATGGGACTTTCTTCCTTCTTTAGTTTCACGCGGCGGTTCTGGAACCAGATTTTCACTTGCTTTTCTGACAGTTTCAATCTCGAAGCGATTTCAATCCTTCTCAGTCTTGATAAGTACATGTTCATGGAAAACTCTCTTTCTAGTTCTAAAAGTTGAGTACCAGTAAAGGCTGTTCTGATACGCTTGCTAGAGTCTTCTTTAAGAGGCATGCGTTTGAGGTCCTTCGAATATCCCGGTAGAAGTTCTTCAGGATGCGCTAAAGGAGGGCTCGGTGTTCCATTCCTGCTTTCACTTGACAGCGACGGCGACCGTTGACCTTGACTCTTGGCCGGCGAAGTAGCGGTCGACTTATAGGGATGATGCAAGTACGGAGAGATGGACTTCTTTCTTCTGCTAACGAAATTCACAGTATCACTATCCTCGGTCTTCAAGTAAGGAAACGTCGGAGTTTCATTCGGCACCGGTTCGTAGAAGTCAGGTTGTCTCGGTAATTGGTTTATCAATGGGTACCGAAAACTTAGATGTTCCAGAAACGGTCGAAACAAATCCGGCGCTCGTTGCTGCTGTAGTCCGAGAGATAGCAGATTGTTTAAATTGTTCGGATACGGATACGGCAAAAACTTTGGACGCGGGTCGAGGTGGTGGTTCATTATACTCGTGTACGGGTTCAACGGATCACTCGGCATTTCGGTTCTCTTGTTGTCTTTCGTATCACTAATTAGCGTGTCTACTAAGAACGAACGGGACATGTTGGTGCGTGTATTTCGCGTTTGAGGTTTGCTTTGCGACTGAATTCGAAGGGTGCGATCTCCTAAAAGTAACAATTACAAAAACTACCCCCACTTAGTGCACCCCATTGTAAATAAACACAATAGGCCTCACTCGAAGCGTTTTGGCAATTATGTGGCCCGTCCCACCCTTTTGTCGGCGAGCCGTCAACCCCAGTGCCAGCTCAAAAAAACTGTGTTCTTATGAATGGAGCATTTTAGTAGCTATGAATAATTTTGTATAGAACGCTAACATCACCAATATCTATCTCATTAAATCCAATTTGGCTACTTTTTAATTTGATTCTTCTTGATACAATTAGTAGTACACATTTGTTTTACTTAATGTTGTGATTTAAAACTACATGTTTTGAATTTTCATAATAGCAATATCACTCAAGTACAGGCAAGATAAATAATAATACTAATATGATGTTTGTCCGATTGTATACGTACGCTCATAATATTCTTTCATTTATTTCACTTGGTTGTTTCACTTGGTTGTATTAAATGATTTTTAAAATGAGATGAAAAGTTCTAAATATTATGTAGATACCAATTCACTCATAAACCCTAGCTAGGTATTTATAATGTTATCACTATGAATTAGTTTCCATCCTGCCTCCGTTAACAGAAAAGGAATTTTATTATCATGTGTAATCTGATTTGTACCAAAGGATTTCATTTCAAAGGTGACGTTTAAATACAGGCCTGGATTTGTCTAAATAGCTATAGCGTTACCTTATTTAATTCCAAACATCGAGACATGTATAGTATACATTTAAGACATTTATAATATTTTTTGTAGGATAAATCTTATATCTACATATTATTATCCTTTAAATTAATGAATTTACAGCCAACAAATTCGACATTGAACATACCATAAATCAGAATCCTTGGAAATACAAGTTATGTACTAGCAACTATCAAGACCTCTTGTGCTCGCTACGACAGAGCCCATTAATTAGGTATGAATACCCCATAATATGAGCCGTATGCTGCACACGTGATTCTGATACTCCTAAAAGCAACGCGTAGGGTGGGTATGCATTAGCCCCGCCCCACGAAATGCGCACCCTTGCAGCGAAACTAGTTTATGAAATATTAAAAGGGATGAATAACATTGTTTGGTAGCATAATAATTGTGAATCAATTCATGTTATTATAATGTCAGCTCTAATTTGAAAGCACGGATTCTGGCTCCGGGTGCTTGTTAAGTGTTTTATGATGGGATTTATAATGTGATTATTAACAATGTTTCTTTTTGTACAAGTCTTGTATTTCTGAGAAGACATTTATGGGAGTGTCTCAGGGAGCAATATTAGGGCCCAATTCTTTCATATTCCGTACGTACGTGGTTTGCATAATAATGACATATACGTTTTAAGAATAAATATCTTGCTGTAGGTGCTTTATTGACACATAAATTACTTTTATTTTGTGCGTTTTTTATCGCTTAGGCATAATTGTTCGAGTCTTACATGCAATTGTAATTATTATTACCTATTAGGTTCTTATATCTTTTTGAATTTACCAATTTAAATAAATCCCATAAAACACCGAACTTAAAAACTGATTTGATCAAAGGACTCAACGAATTTAATAAAAAAAATTACAATAGCCAAAGCTTGTTTGCAGAAAATAACTGATTTTTTCTGCTATTGTTGGAATATCTGACGAACCCAAATATGATCACGAAATCGCTGCCGATACCGGCGCAAACAATAGCACAAAAATAACAATGTATCGCAAACATTGCTGCTTCGGAACTTTTTACGTGAAATCTTCGTCAGCCTTATGATAAATGGCAGAAGGATCTTTTTCTGAGGAGGGTCGCGGAAGCCACCCTCGCAAATCAGATGAGCAGACGGTTGATAAAGGGTTATTATGAAGCTCGTGTCGAGGGAATATTGTGAAACGTGTATCAGAGGTAACCAGGTGGGACGGAGGCGTACAAGTAATTTTGTTTTACTCAAATAAATCCGAACGTTGATACCAAATTTGCGAGGGAACAATAATATTGTGTAGATTCTGATTGTGCT
This sequence comes from Panoquina ocola ocola, assembly GCA_018249155.1. Lineage (NCBI taxonomy): Eukaryota > Metazoa > Arthropoda > Insecta > Lepidoptera > Hesperiidae > Panoquina > Panoquina ocola. The sequence continues at coordinate 6,453 of DWKA01000481.1, forward strand.
CCATGAACGGTTGATGTCACAAGACATTTAGATGATATCTAAAAAGGATGTTGTTTGGAATAGGAAAATGGCAATTCATGTTATTGAGAGGACAGGTGAAGATAATTTGAAGGTATCTGCAACAGCATAACAAGGGAAAATATAAGGTTTTTTAAATAAATTAGTCTTGTAATACTAGATAATTCGGTATTTAAATATTACTGTACTTCCTGTATTTCATGCGAAAATAGTTACATTCCTAGTATTAAGACCATCTCTGCCCGAGCGGCTCTCAGTTACTGTGGACTTTTTAAAGTTAAAAATGACGCGTACAACGAGTATAATCATCTAATTTGGCATAAATGTATCGTTTAAATCTCTACTTTCCCCCATCCTACAGCGTTGCATATTGCAGCCCACCGTCCATTAATTTTCCTCTTTGATGCGAGTTAAACTTTGAGTGACTTTCATTTTTTAAGCCCCCGGCTCTTTGGAGGGTAGAGTAACTTAATTACGCGGGAACCTGTATAATTTTCAGCATCAAGATTATGTTGCTGCTGATGATTTAATAATCTCTGATGATTCATCACTCTGTATTTGGTCATCTCGGATAAGTTTTATATCATAAAACGTGAAGTTATTTTTAATTTATGAAACTGTAATATAACAAACATGTTGCAGTAGACTCAATTTTAAACATACTCAAATTGACGACTAGTACGTAATTGTGCAGTTCATACATATACTTTGATTATCATACTAAGGACTTAATAATATATTTTATGGTTTTGTATCTTATAAATAATTTACGATGTACTCGTATAATATCTTTCAATACGTTGACGGTTCGCTTTATTAAAATTGTATTAAGTAGATACACTTTTTGTTGCATTGAAGCTTATAACAAAATGAATAAACTGAAGAAATTCATATCGAAATACTTCATAAAACAGTTTACCCGGATGAAACAACTTGTAATATCATCGTAATTACTTTTATTGTTGAAGATTGGACGTTGATTAAATTTAGATTAAGATTGCAGCATTCATTTCTATGAACATTGAAATCCAATTAAGTCAAACGAAACCTTCCTTTGAATAATACTGTAGCTTCGTCAAACGCTTTGTCGAAAAAAATAAATGTTCAAGTATTTTCAAAAGGCTGTTTTAAACCAATTAACAATTCGATTTAAGACTTGACTTTGTGATCGGATACTACAGGCTTAGTTTGGACAATGGATCAACAATGGAAGAATGCCTCATTCAGTGCTAACCGTAACCAAAAACGTTGAATGAACGTAGAAATTGTTCTCAATGAACAAGTGGTTCCCGCGGAGTTACCTTAGTCTGCCTCAGACACACTGGCGTCGTATTGTCTGCGCTATTATACTTGTCTCATTTCAAGCGATAGGCTGTTAAAAGAGTAGAAGCTGTAGCGGATTCACTAAAAAACCTTATGTTAAATATTAAAATGCAAAATTGTATGTGTTCCGTATTGAGATTAATTGGAGAAGAAGAATTTTTACATAGGTTAAATATTAATAAACGGTAATGATGAAAAGAAATACCTGCATATAATCATCGTTACAGACAATAAAATTATTTACCATATTTTTTCTACATTATATTAACAGGGGCATTGTGCCGGTTTTAGATGCTAATTAGGGGCAGTAATAATCATGGACTGCATTTTTTTTGTTTAATTTAATTTGTGTCACACTGAAGGCCGATATTGATTGATTAATCGATAATATAAATAACTAAAGTTATTAATTTATCTTCAACGATACCCGAAAGTCTTTTCATATTTTACATTTTAAGTGTATTTTTCTGTTTCGATTCAAACGCTTCTACATCCATAGTAGAACCATTACCTTAGCATTCGGTTTCGAAGAAACGATTGTCACTTGTTTCATCTATTATTGAACGCACAGTCGCAGGTGGTCATTAAATAGCCTTCTCCGAGTCGTTTCCGCTCTTTTTGCATTGATTTATTTAGTCTTACTTCATTGAAGAGGTTTTTGGAATTATATTAAACTGTCGTTGCCAAGTTATTGATACGAGTTTGGAGGTTTCTGAGAAAATTAAATGTGTATGTATTAATGTCGATTCCATATCGAAATGATAGACCCTTAGTTCTGTGTTTTACAGCGTGAAAATAATTGCATTGGTATAAGACAAGTCCAATTATTGAGAAGTTATTAATTTAGGTGACACTGGGTGCCAATTTAAAGTAAATTGATTGAAAATGTATTTGCTTAGGTACAAAATAGGTTTCATTATGAATCAGTTTAAGTAAATGGATTAGTTACCGCTGGCCCGGCCTAGTAGGTAAAAGTGCAAAAGCTTCTTTATCATGGAAGGATTTAGATCCGCAATTATAATGGATCGTTTCATATCTTAGTCGATACGGAACGTGGCCAGAGTCTGAAAAAGACGATTAGATAGAGATAAAGAACACGACGTTCCGTGATCATGATTAGGTATAGGTACATAGGAGTGACGTCATGTCTTTTCGCAGTAAAAAGTCGTCCGTCTCTCTAGCTAACACATAATTATCTTCACATAAAAAAGCATATCATAACGACGCGGACGTTCTGATGCATCATGCCTAACAATAAACCAAGAAAGTTGTAATACAACTTCCTTGCAATAAACATACCAAGTCTTTTCGTATTATAACCATAATATTATAATGAGAATGTAGGTAAATATTTTTTTGTAATTTTTTGTCAAACACAAAATATCTGCATTTAAAAAAACGAGTGATTTTTTTTATACCTAATATTGATTTATTTTATGCACCTCCGTAGCTGATATCTGTAAATACCGTCGGCTCGAGCTGGTTGATTTGCAATCAAAGTATTTAGTTATTCAATACATTTCATTCATTACAATATTTTTAATATCTGGCGATAAAAGTATTTAGACTCCCGGCTTGTATTTTCGTTTCTCCGTCTCCTGGTGATAAGCTATCTCTCCGCCAATTTTCAGCCAAATCGGTTCAGCCGTTTTTGCGTGACGAACAAACATACAAACATTATTTATAATATTAATAGGGTTATAACACTACATAAGGTAGATGTAGCTTAAACATCGACCTTCCAACAATTATTTTGGGTTAGGGTTGTTTAGGGTTACTTGTCATCATTTTGTAGGATCATGCCCGCCGAAACGGAGCAAGGACGGGTTACTATTTTGTACAAACTATTTTAAACTAATTTAGGACGTGCTTGCATAATTTACCGAGTAAACTCTTAATAAAAGTTCCGTTATGTATGAATGCCCTTAAAGCTCTAAGAATACTTAATACCTCTTCATCAGGTTCAGAAGTCACTTGACACTGGTTTCTTGCAGATCGTTCCCAGGCGAACCCCAGTACCACTTACTTATGAATTACGTAATTGCTATGTGGTGACAATCAAAGATTCTGTCAGCTCGAGGGCTGTTGAGATTGATAAATTGTTCGGTAAATTTCGATGTGTGGTCTAAAGTTACAGCGGATTTAGCGGTTTTATTAAACCATCTAGCGTTGTATTACCTACTTGAGTTCTAAATTTAATTTTATACCAGTTCAAGTTGAATATCTACTAATATGTTTTGAACATTTATGCACGTCTACAGTATGGTTTTCTGAATAAATTAATCATTATAGACGTCTTCAACCCAAACTAAGTTTTACCATCACATATGTCTCAGCAGGCAGTAGAATGCTTTTTATTGGGCGGGTTACAACCTATAATCTACTGTACATCTTACAGTGGTATTAACTATGGTTAGTTCTTATAGGTTACTTGATTTATTATATCCTAATAAAGTTCACCATTATATTTATGCTAAAGACACATTGACGACAAATGTGCCGCGACATGTATCTGATACATTATCGATGTATCTGGTGACTCGTGCCACGCGATGTCGCCAGAGATGTCGAGCGAAGTCTGGCGACGTCTCGCGACTTCGCCCGACATGTATCAGATGCATGTCGCGGCACATTTGTCGTCAATGTGTCTTTAGCTTTATAGACAGTTGTAAAACAAATCGCGTCTCCTGCCTAATACTGTTAGAAACGCTTCACTCTTTACAAACACACCATTTTGCACAACGCTACCCTTACCACAACGCAATCACAAATTTCTATATCCATTGTACGCGGACCTACACGAATCGCGACTGCTTTGTGTCATTTAGCGGTTGTTTTCATTCCCTCTTCTTGCGTTCTCCATTTTTTATTCTTTCATTTTTTTCTTTCTTCTCCAATTGCTTTAGAATCATTGTTTCTTTTATCCCATTGAGTGGCATTGTTTGGCGATGTGTACACTTTGTTGGGTTAAAGCCTGTGACATATTTAACTATTAATACGCTAATTGTATTAAGTAGTTGACATTGTACATGTAGGTACTTGGATAAGAACAATAAAATTAAAATTCATTGACTTTGTAATTGATATTAATATTATTCAACGTTTACTTTGTTTCTTGATTACTCATTTTTGTTTTGGATTTATTATTTAACTTGAAATGTATTAAATTAAATACTGAAGTTTGAGATTTTCTTTTGCTGGTTAGATTTTTGCAAAAAATTTAGCCTTACAAACATTCAAGAAAGTCACCTTATCCGATGTGTCTAAGCTTTTATGTTCAACTAATCTAATACTATCTAATGGTTCTATTAAATCTATGTTTTAATATCGTAAAGCAAGTGTATTCAATTTTCATTAATCTATTTCAATTTAATTAATTTTAAAGCTTTATAATACTTTGTAGGTCTGCTACTGACAAGGTAATTAATTGTAAATTGATTGAGATTTATACACTAGTTTGCTGTAAGTTTGTAACTAACTGGAAATTTATAAACTAACATTATTTACCGTTACATAAAGCCGAAGAGTTTAGATCCCGATGATTTTTGAACTTCAGTCCTTACTGAATGATGCAATTAGAAGTTGTCTTCGAAGAGTTTATGACTTTCTTTTTTTTGTTTCTTTTTTTGTCGTATCTTTATTTACTGGCGACATTGGTTAGTAGCTATCTGTGTTTAGGTAAATCTTGCATATCAATTACAACTTTTGACATATTGTTTTAGTTTCAATCACAATGCATTTTTATATCAAGTATGACTTTCCAGACCTGACTCTAGACGCGATTCCTCAATCATTACTAACAGTTACAACTTTTTACAACCAAGTACAAAAGCGTATTATTGGGTACTTTTTAACTAATAATTTATTGTGACCATAGGACCTATTTTCTCTTGCTTCTAATTTAACATGCTTTAGATTAAATTTAAACCTTCCAATCCGTTAGCGATTCGCCCACACGTGTGTCACTGCCCCCGACGGCGACAAACGTTGCTAATTCGATGGGTAGCGTGACGTCATTATACCACCCGTTCTGTCACCCCTTTATCAAACGTTCATCGTTCATTTTATTGAGTTCATAATATAACTTACTAATTGATTGTTACGGGTTTACTATACTGTGTTTATTTGTTCAGTAGGAACTATCAAATTGTTCCTAGATAAATTAAGTAAGTAACGTAGTTTGTTGCCTAACTACTGTCATCTCAGATATTTTTCTGTTGATCTACTATTGTGTATAAAAGGTGCTGTATCATTGGGGGTAAAATCTGCAAAAGCACCTCATCTTTTAAACTAAATTTAAGTATTTCGTGGATAATTCATATTGATTCCAATACTCTCTACGTTATAAGGTTTTGTATTTGAGTGATATAGGTACGCTATATTTTTAAATTTTGTTTGTACCGTATAAAATATGAAGACGGTATAGGTCGCCGATTCCTTATAAAATAATATAATTGAATATATAACCACAACTTTAGTCAGACCCGAGATAACTTGAATGTTAATTATGAACTTTTGTAGAAGTTAGGTACCCCAGTTTGTGTTAATTTCGAAAACCGCACAGAATTATTTTATGTCCACGTAATTATAGAAATTGAGAAAGGAAACTTTGTATTCAGTTACGAAAACAGCAAAGAGGAAATTTTCAGTTTATAATAGTCAGGTATACGGATGGAAAATATATTGTGTTTCAAAAGATTTTACTTAAATTTTCTGCTGATGTTTCCATGTTTTCATTACAATTTAAGCGAACTTCATGTCATGTTTAATTTGAACAATTATTTCATTTCGTTAAAAATAAAATAACAAACAGTAGACAGCTTACATAAAATATTTTTGTATATTAATAGCCGACGAATACTTAAACCTATCTGATCTGATGTTACTCGTAGGTAAATGGCCATCCCTGCCCATGGAAATTTGTCACAATACCATACTAAATAAAACATTTTCAATTTACTTTAATATCGATACAAACTTTTTGAAGCAATGTTATGGTTAAAAAAATAAAAATATCCTTAGATTTGTTTAACCCGTTCATTGCGGAACCAATAAGTCGAACTCACTGCACGCCTGCGTGGGTCACTAATGGGCTGAAGTCAATCTTATTGTAGGACGATTCTGATATCAGTTCCAATATTTGTTTTGCTCACACGTGTGCAATGTTACAATCACCGTGACAGTACTAGCAGCGTGACGTGATGGTACCAACAATAGGAATAGCAGTATTTACCCCTTCATCAAATAAGCATAATAAGGGATATTAGTCGTAGAGACGTGGCGAAGTTCGGTTGTAGCAGTTCATTTTTGTATTTAGTATTACTTAATTGTATTAATGATTTACTTAATTAAATACAAGTAATATACGCTCATTGTCTTTATAACATTTCGTTTTCCTTTAAAATTAACAGTGTAATTTATCTTTCAAATGGAAATATAGTCATTTAAGCAATCAAAATCAAAATCAAATTAATTTATTCATATACGTATCACAAATAAATTACATTTCCCGAACAGTGTTTCAGTAAAAAAATCATGCATCAATCACAGCGAACATTTGAATGTAGGACGTGTACCTATGAATAATAACAAATAACGTATGGTATTTTCAATAAAATACATAATTCATTACGTTAATACTGTACGGAACAACGCTGTACTGATTCGAATCAACAGCATTCATATGAATCCTCTCCCGATCATATTGTCACCCTAACATACGAGATCCCAAATTAAATTCCTGACATGACACGCCAAAACACAATTCGACGCGCACACTCGCGCGACGCTTCGGCAGACTCATGGCGATTAACATTTGATGCAATAGTTGATTGTATGGTTACTCATTTGGTCCTAAGCTATTCTTTAAGTGCAATATTAGCTAGATTTTAAAATTTGTTGACTTTAATACCAGCTATTTTTAGGATAACATGAAGTTATGATCCTTACTTCCTTTGTGCAGGAAAGTGTTACACTATTTATTCTGATATTTTATTGAGAGTCAGATAATAAAACCGATGACTAATGCGTAAGTCTGTAAGTACTTTATTCTCGAATGACTCTTATATCGATGATAATTTACCATCAAGTTGGTTGAATAATTGGCAGCCATTGTATATCGTCCGAATAAAGATGGACTTATTTTCCATAATTCAACTCAACCATAGTTATTCGACGCAACGTAAGATTAAGTTCTGTGGAACACTATCCTTTAACTAAGTTATTCAAGAAGGTCGGCGGCTAGACTATCAAGTGGGTTCGTAGGCTCCCGCATGTTGTTACAGAATAATGCGGTATTAGTGAACTTCAACAAGTAATGAAGCCGGAAGATAAATGAAGAAACTAGCGTATCACTCTTGGGAACGCGCCTTATCAAGTTTCGGGTTAGTTTGAGAGTCGTGAGAATAATTATGAGCGTAGGTCACATGGGCTGGCAGAAGTTTCTGTCCTACTTTAGTAGTGTACGGAGTTTCATGGCTCTCGACAAACTTCGTTTTTCTTCGTGGGTTTGTGTTAGTATATACTCGTAAATATTGTCAAGATTGTTGATGTAGTGTCGTCAAGGACTAGCGTTTGAAATGAAATAACTTTATTCGAAGTAGGTTTTTACAAACACTTTTCGAACGTCTAACTATGCCATTGCTTCTACAAATCCCTACCAGGGGCATAAGTTTGACTGTGGTTTCATAAAAGTGGAAATTCAAAGAGTCAAAAATTGTCAACGTTAAATTTAAATACTCTATTACATTCACAAATAAACATTACAAATAGATTCAGCAATAACAAAATGTGTAATGTGGGTCGTTTAAGTTCCTTCATCATGTCTTTTCATAAAGTCATATAAATACGTATTGGCAAAATAAACATCTTCGCAAACAGTTTGCCGTCTTCCCAATATTAAGGCTTCCGGCTCATGATAAACATTGAGATAAAAATTCACAGAGCGTCTGGATATAGTCATAACAAAACGGCGTCATAGCCCTAAAACGCCCGAGGGTCTACAAATACCCGGATATACCTTATAAACGAAGGGTTATGCCGGCTATAAAGGTTATAAAGGTAGTTCATCCGGGTTACCCATTGTGTTTTATGTTGTTTTTAGTACTAAATTATTTTCGTGTTATTGGATATCTAAATAAAATTCATTTTTATTGACACTGTTGACAAGTCATTGAATTAGCAATCATAGTTTTGTAGCCTAAACATCGATACTTATCAAGAAGGGAATGCGAAACAAGGATTCCGGTACATAAATCAATCTTTAATTTTTAATTAGCTCAGGTTATGACCAACTTTTTAAAAACAAAAATGTAACTAGTTATTTGCATGTTGCACTTACTTGAATTTGACATCGTATATTAAGAATCTAACATAAATAAGTATGGCGTTCAAGATGTTCAACCAATAGCGACCACCCATTCAACTCTCGAACTTCCAAGCAATTACTTAACTTGGTCCATCACTTACGATTGACAAGTCGCAGTTGGAGGGTTATAAGCGTTCAATCAAGAATTTAATTTTTTACCCTTACATTATGGTAAACAAAACACATTACTCTCCAATCTACAGTAACACGCTTGACTGGAACATATTATGATCGTTATGATACGATTAATTCCGTTGAAAACGAATACTTAAATTGAACTGTGACGCCACTTCCGGTGGCCGCGTGGCGCGCACGTTTGACGTCATTTCCGGTAGCCTCTGACCGGAACCGGATGGAGGATGTATTAGCCGTATTCACTTCGGCGGCCATTATGACGATGACAGATAATTAAATCGTTAAATATTTTATTAAAACTCGAGAGGTTTCAGCTGAATGAGGTAAATTTTAATTTTAAAGTGATTGTTTTGTTTTCAATACACGTCAAAACAAGTTATTTTTCAATATTAAAAAAAAAAAAACTTTTTAATTACTTACGAATTATCAAGAACTACGGTTATCAAGAACTAATCGCATGCATCGGTGTTGAATAGATAGACACACTTATATTTTAAAATAAGAAAACGTATCTTTATTATATGCAGATTCTACATAGGTAGACTGACAAATACCTGTTTATTATAGAGAGAAAAAATATTTAATTTTCAGTAGGTATATAATAGTGTAGCCTACTATTTAATTTTCATACAGTGAAGCCTAAGACAATAATAATAAACGTTCCCGATTCCCTATAACATTGTAAAAGTTCTACAAGATTAGGTATATAAAAGTCCTGCGTGTAGTAACAACCGTAACATCGAACAGTCATCATATTCGATACGGTGAAGTAGTATTCTCAGACACTTAATCATTACCTCATACATTCTGGTCTCATTGGTCACACACTCACTTCATTCATACTTAGATAGCTACAGACGTACAACAATCGTACTCTACTGTATTGTAGTACAAACGTAACTACCACAAAGATATTTTTTTCGTATACGTAAGTTATAGCAACATTAACATTTAAGCGGTGGTAATATAGAGAGATATAAACTAGAAGCGATTGGATAAAAATAATATTAGTAGTATGAAATATTAATTAGGTAGGATTTAAGTGTTGTTTGATACAATGTATTATGTTGATTGCTAGAGTTTATTATTAGTTGTTATTAATTTATCTCTTAAGCCTTTTAAAAATTCACTGAAGGATGTATGCTATTTGTAAGTTGAGGATTTTTGAGCAGCTTGGGTCATATTTAACTAAAGAAAAATTATGTATACAAGTAAATATGATTAGTAAATAATAAAAATCAGAGAAGTTTTATCCTATTTCCTACAGCGTGCTATGGAGCGAGCTATGTTAGGTGTTTCGCTACGAGATAAGATTCGCAACGAGGAAGTCCGTAGACGAAC